>ML842448.1:0-19612 GCA_009831015.1 Picea engelmannii | reverse complement strand
GCCACACACCGTATACATGTACATTTCAGTGACCCAAAAAATATTAATCATTAATTCAGAAATAAGTTGTACACCACGAAATCAAACAAGAGGAAAGAAAATACTTTTAAACCAAACAAAAGGAAAGAAAATACTTTTAGACTGTGTAGGATGTATGGAACAAAGCAATGCAATGAAGGTAATGTTGCGTATTGTTGCTCAATACCTCAACAACCCGATAGCATTTGACAGAATGTCATAAATGCCTACACTAGAATTTAGTTTACTTAGGGAAACTTATACAACAAGCTAACGGTTTGCCCACATCAACCAAACGTTGAACTAGTTTCTGAAGGACACAAACTCAAATGTAGAAATAGTCTCAGAAAGACGACAAACTATACATCTAATCAATTCCTTGAAGCTTTTGACATCGCTATGAGTCAAATTGTTCAGATAATTATATAAGGAACCTCTGCATATATCCTAACTTTTTCAAACTGTAAAACAAAAATTAAAATAAAATACCACCATAAATTATAAAACTTTCTCAATATTAAACCTTTGCATTTACCATTTAAGGGTTTAACCTTAAGATGATGGATTGCTTCTCATTAAGGTGCATTAAATCTAAATATTAGCTACACTTAAAGTTAATATCAAACCATTGGTAAAAGTCACATCAAAATATAGTTTATAGTTTTGACATATTTCAACGGATAAGGTTATGTATTAGTTTTGGTATTTATAGATTGATGTGATAGTATTCTTAATTTATCACAAAACCTTTTATGAAGTATAAAACAATGAACCGTTTCAAATTAATATAGCTTCTCTTCCTATTTGCAAGAGAGGTTTATATATATATTTGTCCCATGGGATAGCACAATTGGTTAAGACATGCGCACACTCTTCCAGTTTGGGGAGAGGTCATGAGTTCGAAACCTGTGTCCTTTGGGGCTGCGAAGCTTTATCACTCCCATACCAACCACTATGTGGGGAAGTATCTGGGGTGGGTTTCCAGCGCGAAATCTCCAACGTGGAAAAAAAGAGAGGCTTATATTCTTCAGATACCAGAGCAGAATCGTCAAAGCCTTTCACGGATTTCTGGCAATGGTCATACAAAGTTTTGATTTCTTCTCACTCCAATCAGCTGTAGGTTTTGGAAGTGACATTTTATCCAAAGGCTAGAATTAACACAGCATAACACATAATAGAAACTTGAACATATTCCCATCTCCGTATCGTTCGCATGTATATAGGTCTCGGACAGATTTCAAATCCATATTAACACGCAACATAACTTGATATTATCACATTATCAAAATTCAATCTTTACTAATTAGAAAAATAAATACATAATCTTCCCACTCAAGGTAAAAATGAAAACAACAACCTCATACACCAATTTGATATATAGCTTGGATTTCATATATCAATTTGATGTCTGGCTTAGACATAACCTTAAAAATAGATTATTATTATTAAACATTAATAATTTTCAAGTTGAAATAAATTTAAATTGGTTTAAATATGAACATTTATATCAAAGTGACATGTATTTATAAATTTGGTTTTCATTGTAAAAAAAAAAAATTCATAGATACATAGTTAAAAAGGAGTGATTAGTTAAAAAGGAGTGATTATTGTTTCATCACACTAAAAATAACAAATGCATTGAAAGTTCTTTCATAGATATGCACTTAGAACAAAAAGTGCAATTATTGCATCACAAACTAAAGCAACAAGTGCATTATAAGAGTTTAATTTTTGTGGGGTATCCACCGTAAAATTCATTTTGAAAATCAACCTTTCGAATCTATAATGGTATTCATCTTCACGGCAGGGAAATGGGTCAATAGTAAGGACTATGGATTTGGACAATAAATACTAAAGATGTAGGATAAAGTTAATAAACATATCAGCTCAATCAAAGACAAAAACACTAAAACAACTAAATAGAACCACACACAATAATCTCAATCAAAGACAAAAACACTAAAACAACTAAATAGAACCACACACAATAATATAATAGAGTGTTAATAAGGTAATGACAAAAATACTTCTCTTGTGGATACTTTGTAAGAGTTAAACTCTCAAAATTCACACCACATAAATATGCAAATAGTAATTGGAATATAAATTTTCATTGTTGTTTTTTTTTTAAATATACAATATCAAACACTTTTATTTACTTTTTAAATATTTTATAAAACAATTAAAGCTAATTGGAAAACTAATAAATAACATATAAAAAAATGATAGAAAAGGAAAATTAGTTTCAATACACATTATACTCATACTAATTGTGTACAAATATATATAGTATGCTAGGTGTAACCATCTCATGAACTAAGTTTGCTTTCATACTGACATCTCATTAAGAGATGAAGTTAGATGGAGGAAAATAAGATCTAATACACACTTGGGATAAAAAACTATATTCTATAATGTGAAATACATAAAGCTGGTGAGGATTTGTTGATTATATAGGGAGTCATAAGTTAACAATTTGCCCCTCAATCATAAGTTTAAACCACTATATGAGCTAGGAAACAAGCATTGGTACATAAATTGGTATCATCTCCAACTCTTCAATATAAAACTCATGTTCTAAGACGTGATAAAGATTTGTCTGAGAAATCATCAAGTATGGATGTTGAAAACTCATCGAATTTGGAAATTCCCACGATGTAAACACATGAGCTAGAAAGCATGTAAATGTTCATTGATGGGTTCCAATATATGATGAGAGAAAACCATGAGAATTGAATAAATTGCAAGTCTCCCACATCCCTGAAAATGCATAACAACCTAATCACAGGCCAAGAAAAATATGCAAAACACAATATATTCGTCTTCTGCTAGATTCTCAAGACCATCCAAGAGAACAAAATGTCAACGATGACTACTCTTGCAAATGACATAAAAGTAGTGTCAATCAACATCCCAATTATGAACCCTGTGTATGATCCAATTACAATATGTTGAACCATAATTCTACCAAATATCTATTGAGTAATAAACGAGGTGTCGGTTTGAACTACTCAATTTCTTAATCAATCATGTCATGAAAAACTTGTACAATCCATGTATATTGCACAAAATACGATAAGTTACAAAAAAATCAAAATACAACTATGTTGTTTCTTTCATTATTTCTTCCTCTTTGACTGCCATATATAGAATCTCTTCATTTTTCTTTCTTTCTTAGTGTCTACCATCTACATACTTTCTTCCTCTTTCTTCTTTTTGACCAACAAAATGTTGATGTTTTGGTAGTTGTGGGAGGTATTTTCCTCCTAGACAACCTTTCTTAGAAGAGAAGAAGATTCCAAAAGTCAAAGGAAGACCATTGAACGAAAGAAGAACACCTTGGAAGAGAATTCGTCCCACAAGAAAAGAATAAAGTGAAAATAAAAGATTCTAGATTAGAAGTCGGCCCACAAGAATTAATGAAGTGAAAAATGAATTATTCTAGGAAGAGAAATCGACCCCAGTATTCCAGATGAGAAGTTGGCCCCAGTACATTGACAGACCAATATAAATATAGTGACGCCTTTCTCATTTGGACACACTCACTCGCAGCTACAACCACACAAGGTAGAAGACATAGATCTAAGGCAAGGAGGACGTGGGTACTGCATCATCTGAGTTCTTGGTTATTCTTGGTGGTGATTTCTCTTGTGCACTCTCCCTAGGAAGAGAGGCGCTACTTTGTATGGTGTTGTTGTTGCAATTGTCTAATATGCTAGCTTTGTGTTGGGGTTTCTTCTTTATCAATTTTCTCTTGAGAGCTAGTTCATGGTTGGATTATATTATTGACATAATCTATCTAAGGAAGGTTGGATGGGTTTTTCCCCGGGTTTGGGGTTTTCCCAGGATAACTCTTTGTGTATTCTTGTACTTTTTTATGCTGCTCTTATTTCTTCACTATATGATATATGGTTGTTAAATGTTAAAGAAGACCTAAATACATTGGTAAACCTATTTCTTTGTAAAGTTAATAAAATCTAACATGGTATCAGAGTTGGTTACCTTTAAGACAGTCTAACAACTGGAAGGAAAGATCTTGAGATTTGCAATTGCACATTTCTTTTACCAAGCTTGTTGAGAACTTGTTCCAAGTCGTTGGGACTAATTTCACATCAAATCAATTCGCCCAACCCTAGCGTACTCACTACAACTCTCAGATTGCATTTTGGTGAAGTTTTGGAAATTTTTAGATATAGGGTTTCTACCAGCAAAAATGAATATCAGTATGAGAGTTGAGGATAGGTTGGATGGATCAGATAACTTCAGATCATGGAAGCATAGGGTACTCCTCATTCTAGAAGAGAATTAGTTGTTGGATCATGTCAGGCAAATGCTTCTAGAAGAAGAAGACACCAAGACAAAGTTCAGGAAGAATGAGATCAAGGCCAAGAGGATCTTAACAGATTCAATCAAGGACCACTTGATTCCAAATGTATCATAATTGAAGACACCAAAGGAGATGTTTGATGCCTCATCCAGACTATATGAAAGAAAGAACACAAGAAGGAATATAACCATAAGGCATCATGATGCAAACCCCCACCACTCCCAAGGGCCTGCGCGACCTCTCGGTCTAAGGATATTTAATGCTAAGGAGTTAAATTAGCTCTCGTGCCCCTGCTGAGCCCCCAAAATTATTTCTTCACAGGTCCTTTACCTTTTCCTCACACCTAAAATCCAGTTAGTGAGGGTCCTTATACACCAGTAAAGTCCTCCACGTGACTTCAGGTCAAAACTGTGGGCCAATCTCAATTTACCGAAGAATTCAAGACTCTGTAGCTTCGGGATTCGGGAGTTCTGAAAGCAACACACTACAAAACTTCGAAGGTCGAACCCGTGAACAGCCGAACGAGGCAAATCAAATAGTTCCCAACAAATGTTGAGATCTACAATTCCTACAATCTTCGGGATTCTGGGCTTCGGGGATTTTACTCGCTCCAACATGCTACACTCTCGGAGTGTCGAACTCTAAATCAACATATCAGATGGTTTTATACTTATCTCAGATCGACGGTCTTCGTCTACTCTGCGCTCGGGGCTTCGGAGCCTTTCACCTCTTGATACCTCAAATTTTTTGGAGTTTCAGGCTGGTGAACTCACGAAGGGGCTCAATCGATGGCTCTGACTCGATTGACATCCAACGACTGCGATGGGATTCAGAATTTTGGGCTTTAGGAGCTCTAGCTGCTCCAACCTTCGATACCTTCGAATGCCGAACTGTCAAAGGCTAGATCTGCTCTCCACACATCCCTCTCTGATCGATGGTCGAGATCAACTCCGGCCTTCAGGAGTTCTCGATTCATGCTAGCTTACACCCAAGTTCTTATGGAGTGCTAAGTCTCTAAACCATGAGATTTGGTGCCACTTGTCCCTTTGTGCCAACAGCTAGGGTCCGTTTTGGGCTTCGGAACTTCAGGAGATCCGCACACTTCTACTATGATGCTTCCAAATCATCGTATTTCTGAACTTCCGAACAACGTTGTATCTGTGGACACGTGTCCTCATAAATAGATCATCCATATTCACTCTGGATCCCAGGACTTCGGGGAAATTATCTCCTTTTCACGAAACACACATAAAATATCAAAATGATGCACCCTCCTTAGAATTCAAAAACAATTTGAAAATGCGTGTTGGATGTTGATCTGTCCTCCACTCGACCTCTTTAAACATTGATTACGATGCTCCTACATCACACCAACTTAGAAACATGATGATGAACAAGTCAAAAACAATCTCCAACTACTTCATGAGGATTTCACAGATCAAGGATCAATTAGAAGCTATTGGAGACTCAATGGATGATGCAGAACTTGTAACTAAAACTCTTAATGAGTTTCCTTCTTCCTGGGATGCATTTGTTCAAGGAATTTGTGCAAGAATAAAATTACCTATATTTGATAAGCTATGGGCATACTATACCCAAGAAGAATCAAGGTTGATATCCAAATCACAAAAGACCAATGATGAGGAAAATCAAGCACTTGTTGCTCATGTGAAGAAAAGGAAAGAAAGGAGAGAATCCAAATTGGGGAAAAGCAGAAGAACACGCCATAAGAAAGATGTATCAAAAATCATATGTTACACTTGTAAGAAGTTGGGACATTATTCCTTTCAATGTTCCCATGGGAAAGGAAAGAGGAACCATCATGCACATGCAACAGATACGGAAGAGCCCACTCCTAGAAGAAGACAAAGGAATCAAAATATGAAAAGTATGTCTTTTGACATAAAATAATACATCCCTTCATATGATTCCAAACATGCAGTAAAGGGAGTAGGAGAAGCCTCCTACCAACTGGATTCAAGTCTACCAGGTTTGATTGATAATTTGATTTTTCAAAATATCTCAGGTTTAATATTTGTTGCATCTAAAATTTTGTATCGTTGACAACAACCTTAAAGGCCTATTATTGTTGAGTATTTTTTTTGTATGTTCATTAATACTTGAATATTGTTGGTACTATGATCATTATGCTCAATGTTTAGTACTAATGATGAATTTAGAATTGATCTCTTCTAGGAGATGTTCTTGGTTGTTGTCTTTGTTTTTGGTTACGGGAAGGTCACAGGTAATAGCTCTGAGAGGGAGCTATAATGACGATTGCAAGAGGAAACATGTTAGATGGTCTCTAGCTGAGACATGGAACAAACTATCCAGACAAGAAGTTGTATACATGACAATATACATCCATGTACCGAAAAAAAGAAGAGGACAAAACCTTCTTGCAAGAAGGTTACTTTTGCAGGATACATAGTATCTCATATGGAGATTGATTGTAAGGAGAAGAAGGCTCCAAAGATGACTGTACAGATCCCTCTAGTTCAGTTGATCACTCTTCAGATCATCGAGAAGAGTTAGTAGAGCCAACAGGGCCTACCCAGAATCATTTCAGTGACTAGGAAGAGACCATAATGATCCTATGATACTTTATAGGATGTAAAGAGGATAAAGATATATGGAATTGATGAATCATATCATGAGGAGGATAAGATGGCTCCACCAGTGGTGAGGCAGACAACCCCACCAAGTACCAAATCAAAAGGATATATAGTTCAGAGGGAGTCATCCCTCAGGATCCAGTAGGGAGGAGCAACCTCCCTAAGACAATTCATAGGATATTAGACTTCAGAGGAGGTCAACACATGCAGAGGGAGCATATGGCTCCAAGGATTATATAGACTCAGAGGGAGTCAAGATTCATAGGGAGAATATTATGAAGAGGCACTTTCTCCAGTAGCCAGAATAAGTGTACATAGATCAACCACAGGATACATGAGAAGGAGTCTCATGTTTGAAAATTGAAGAAATCTTTGTAGAGGCTTAAGAAAGAACCCAAGGAAAGATATGCTAGATAGTTATTTTGATGATCTTGGGGATGGTTGCCCCTTGATATTGGTTGACCTATTTCTTACAGGGGATGGGAAGCTCACATATGGGTGGAAGAGGGAACTCACTTTAGAGTTCGATATGAAGCATCTAGATCTAATGCATTATTTCTTGGGATTGGAGGCATGGCAAAGGCTAGATGATATTTTCCTTAGCCAAGGAAAATATACTATTGAGATCCTGCAGAGATTCAGGATGATGGACTACAATTCAATGGCCACACCCATGATGATGAATCTGAATCTCTTGAGTGATTCATCTTCATATTTGGTGGATCCCATGATGTATCGACAGTTGATCGGATCCTTGATGTACCTAGTTAACATCGGGCCAAACATATGCTTTGCAACGAACATCTTGAGTTAGTACGTGGTTGAGCCTAGACATTTACATTAGATAACAACAAAGCATGTGTTGTGTACTTGTATGGTACAATTGGATATGGACTTAGATATGTCTCATATGGAGAAGTGAAGTTGCAAGGTTATACGAACTCTGACTGGGTGGGGAGTGCAGTGGATAGGAAAATCACATCAGTATATTGCTTCAGACGTCAGTGGAACTCAATACAACATAGGTAGAGTATATAGCAACCAATGTTGCAAGCTGTGAAGCAGTGTGGATTCAAAATTTGCTTGTAGGGTCATTTGATCTAGAGAGGGATATCAAATGACATTTCATCTGAGACGTGGTGCAGAGAGAAGTTGTGGATCTCTAGTACATATCCATAGATGAGGAGATAATGGACATTCTCACCAAGCCTCTATCTAGAGTGAAGTATGAGTACTTCATAGACAATCTTGTCGTGATGTAGAATGTCCACCCTTGTTGAGAGGGAGGTGTGATGTTTTTTCTCTAGCAAGCTTCCCTTTGGACAAGGGTTTCCCAGATCAGTCATGTGGAGAAACTGAGAGAGTAATGTAGTATTCTTTCTCAGTGGATGGGTGTGAATGGGACTACTAGGAGAGGAGAAACATCATATCATAGTCGTGGAGACCATGTGAGTAGCTTCATGCTACTAGATGAGACTATAACTATGGATGATGGCATGGTAGTAGTTGTGTGCTACTAGTTGATTGTTTCATATTTATAGAGATGGTCACCTATGACTATGGCCGATGGCATGGTAGTAGTTGCGTGCTATTAGTTGATTTTTGCATAGTCATAGGTATTGTAGACTATGATTATGGATGATGGAATGGTAGTAGTTGTGTGCTACTAGTTGATTGTTGCATAATCATAGAGACTGTTGAGTTGCATGGTGGTAGCTTTTGTAGTTACTAGTTGATTGCAGGATATGACTATGGTTGATGGCATGGTAGTAGTTGTGTGCTACTAGTTGATTGTTGCATAGTCATAGAGTTTGTGACTATGGTTGATGGCATGGTAGTAGTTGTGTGCTACTATTTTATTGTTGCATAGACACATAGATCATAACTATGGTTGATGGCATGGTAGTAAATTAGTGCTACTAGTTGATTGTTGCATATTTATGGAGACTATTGGATTGCATGGTAGTAGCCTTACGACTACTATTGGATTGCAGATCATGTCTATGGTTGATGGCATGGTAGTAGCTTAGTGCTACTAGTTGATTGTTGCATAGTCATGAGAGACTATTGGATAGCATGGTAGTAGCTTAGTGCTACTAGTTGATTTCTATATAGTCGTGACAACATGGTGGAAGCTTTGTGCTGCTAGTTGATTTCTGGAGAGAATGGTAGTAGCTTAGTACTAGTAGTTGATTGTAGCATATTCATATAGACTATGGAAGAGGATGGAGCTACTGATGGCATGGTCGTAGTCGTGGGGATACTAGATGATTATGGAGTAGTTAGTGGACTACTAGAAGAAAACTTCGTGGAAAGATACCTCCCTAGATAAGAGGGGGTGTTGATGTTTTGGTAGTTGCGGGAGGTATTTTCCTCCTAGATAACCTTTCTTAGAAGATAAGAAGATTCCAGAAGTCAAAGGAAGACCATTGAACGAAAGAAGAACACCTTGGAAGAGAAGTCGACCCACAGGAAAATAGTAAAGTGAAAATAGAAGCCTCTAGATAAGAAGTCGGCCCACAGGAATTAATAAAGTGAAAAATGAATTATTCTAGGAAGAGAAGTCGACCCCAATATTCCAGATGAGAAGTTGGCCCCAGTACATTGACAAAACAATATAAATATAGTGATGCCTTGCTCATTTGGAAACACTCACTCATAGCTGCAGCTAAACAAGGTAGACAACGCAAATCTGAGGCAAGGAGGATGTAGCTACTGCAACATATGAGTTCTTGATTATTCTTGGTGGTGATTTCTCTTGTGCTCTCTCCCTAGGAAGAGGGTTGGATTATATTATTGATGCAATTGTCTGGTATGTTGGCTTTGTGCTAGGGTTTCTTCTTTATCAATTTTCTCTTGAGAGATGGTTCATGGTTGGATTATATTATTGACAAAATCTATTTAAGAAAAGTTGGTTGGGTTTTTCCCCGGGTTTGGGGTTTTCCCAGGATAAATCTTTGTGTCTTCTTGTACTTGTTTATGTTTCTCTTATTTCTTCACTATATGATATTTGATTGTTGAATATTAAAGAAGATATAAATACACTGACAAACATATTTCTCTGTAAAGTTAATAAAATCTAACACAAAAAACCTAAGTAAACTTAAAAACTAGAAGTCCAACAATCATCATCAATATCTCCCCTTGTTAGCTAAAAGGTGAGAATCCCTAAGTTTTTTTGTGGTTTAACCTTAACCAATTCATTTTGTCTTTTTGTGGTATACCCTTAATCATTACATCTTTATGATTTTTCATGGGTTGAACTTAACCAATGCAATTCATGTGTGATTTCGGTTTACCACTAACCGTTCATTTCACCAAGTAATTTTTGGTTTACCACAAAACATTCATTTCAATATCAATGGAGCCCTTTCAAAGTGGAAGAGACATTGTCTTAGAGTGGAGTCATTAACTTGATCTTTAACTCAAAAACACATCCATAATTAGGCCCCAGTCATTCCCATCATCATCATTTGAATCCTTTATAAATATTAGATGGAAACATTCATAACCATATGCTAATGAAACCTCTCCTCTCAAACATGTCTTTACCTGTCTAAAATCAATGGTAAGACCTCAAAATTTCAGCTTCTAAAATTCATCCAAGAACTTATCCAACCAAAGTGAATAAATTTTTTGTTAACCTTTTTCATCTTTAGACATCTATCAGAAAGATAGTTTGTCTTCCTTTAAATGGAAATAAAAAAAAGTCAATTTGAGTGGGTTTTGAAAAATTCAAAAACACATTGGAATACGTTGTGGACGAAGATTACCAACAAAATCTAGCATTTCAAGGCATGGGACAATGGAGAAATCAAGTGGTTACAAAGAGCAATGGATCTTGAATGTGTTGGAAGTGTTGGAGGATAGTAAAAACAAAAAAATGGTTTGGTAATATATATTTTATTTTATTTTACTCTATTGTGGTGTTCCTTGTATCTCAATTCACCAATGTTGTTATATGTCCACACTGCATCGATAAGTGATTTAAAAAAAATATTTGCACCTATTAGGGTTATGCAACAAGGCATGTGTACGTTTCATAATCATTGTGTAGGATTTTTTATTTAATGCTAAAGCAATGCACCTTGTATAAAGACGCATTACTGTGGTTATATGTTTAGTGTGCATTACTTAGCAATTTTTTTAAAATAACACGTTTCACAAATTTTCAATGCATTTTTTAAATTTAAACCTATTGCAATACACTTACTATCATTAAAAATAGTGCAATTATATGTTTATAGCACACCCATAAGAATGTTTTTACAAAAGAGTTAACCCTAACATGATGTGCATGGTATTTCATACACTAGTTTGTCTATAAGTTTAAAAAGTATTGCAAACTTTTTTTTTTAAATAGTGTTTTTACAAGGTTCATTTTATTTTAGTTAACCCTAAATTAGTGCACCATATACCAAGACACTCAGTGCAGTTGTATGTGATGATGAGCATCAAGGTGTTTAGGTGTTTAGTTTGCACTAGGTGACATTTTATTTAAATACCATGTTTTAGAAAATTCGAGTGGAGGAGGCCTTTTTTAAAATTGATATTTGTGATGTATTTAGATATATAAGTGCATTGTTGTGTGAGATATCATAACACATTGGTGTGATTAACTATTTTTAGTTGTACCGATTAGAAAACCTATACTAAAACCTTCACCTACCCTCTTTTGCTAGAAACCTATGCTAAAAGTAGAAGATGTAAAAGTGATTTTGCAAAAATATCCACAAAACATTGTTTTCCTTATAATGACCCAACCAAAACTAGACTAATTGATCCTGATCCTAATCCTCATCCAAAACTATCATTTGCCTCCTTAAATATTACAAAAATAAATTCCAATCTTGTCAAAGATCCACAAGAAGCCATACATCCTCAACATACATGCATCCTAATGTCTCTAATAATATCATCATACACTATATTATTTCCCTTCCAAATCCAAGAATCAACCCCAGTCCTTACCTCCAAGCCACTTTGGATTTCCCATTATAAATGTTTAGAAATGGTATCAAAAGAATTACAAATAGCCTTCCATAATGGATAAACTATGCATATGCTTTTGGTTGAATTTGAATCCATTGAATAGTCATTCAAGGATAAATGTATTTCTTTTGGATGATGGGTTGACTTAACCTTGCAAAATGTTTGACTTTCCATTTAGCTTTGACCACCAAATCTTTTGCAAATATAGATAAATCCTTCAATATTAGTATGTCAAGAGTCTTTGAGATGCAAAGAGAGCGACAATTATCCAAGTGAATTTCTGATCCTCCCTTGGCCTAGACCATAAAAAATAAACATGTATGGATTGTAATTTATTGATTAGGGATTTGGACACACACCAATTGAAACTAGTATATTGTGATTACCTCCAAAAAAACTCTTTACCAATACAAGTCACCTTAATAATGACAATTATCCGTTCCTTAAGACTGAATATTATTCTTACTTCTCTCTATAAGCCATTCCCAACCCCAAGGAAAATACTTGATAGGATTGATATGAAAATCAAAGTATGAGAGACCCTTCCCATGGAGTAATCATGAAATGAATAAATTTTTGAATCATCTCTTTATTGTCCTATTGGAAACATAATCTTTTAGGGTTATTCGGAGAAAGAATATGAAATGTCACAATATGTGAACGATCATTAGAAGTCCAAGAGACCTTGGAAGATGAATCCAAATGCCATTCAAAATGTATATATACATGTATCATATCAATTAATAAAAGCACTTCACGTTTATCTTAATTTTGTGTGTCTAACAGTGGTATCAAAGCAACCTTAGTTCTTAGGCTTCCTAAGTATCCTATGGTAGTTTTCCATTGTTGATTTTATGTCTACTTATTCCTTGGGCGTTTTCATTCTCCTGCAAAAACGTCTGTGTCTTCCAATGTCAGTCTGTGCCCCTCCGCACTAGTTTTCCTGCTAGTGTGTGTGGCATTGGTAACATGTCTCGTTTATTCTTGAGCCCACCTGCATAACAATTTATTTATCTGGAAGTATTTGCATCTACCTCTGTGAGTATAAACATCTGTCTACTAGTGCTAGTCTACCAATATACTCAGATTTGAGCCCACATCTCTTCATAGGCATTAAGGCATCACTACCACCTCTTGGTTTCTTCACCCATGCGTTACTTCTCTTGCATTGTTGTGAACACGTCATTATGTATTAAGGTTATTTTTTACTTCGATAAGAAAAAATGGAGGGTGATAATTCCAACCACTCGACGTAACCCTAATTTGTGAAACCCTAATTTCGTCGACTATCCAACAATGGTATTACCTTCGCACAACATTGTTGTAATTCTGAGTTATTGATGGATATGACAACCCAATCTGGTTATGTATGAATTTCATGTTGTTCTAATCCACTTCTATTCAACTGAATTTGTCTTAAGTAAGAGAGGTGAGACATATCTAGATCTCAATGCCATAGAAGTGCTCACGCGACATCTGGAAGAATTAGAGAAGACATGGGAACCGATGCATTGAATGTGTGAATGTTTATAAGAGCTGCATTCGACTCTTTGGATTGGTTTACCTTCTGGTATTTTTTATGTTGATGACAATGTTTTAGGAGGGTTTGGTGCATAGGTATCGTATGACGATTAGTGTTTTACAAATTCCATTGATATGGTGTAAAACCTTTGATGGTGTAAAATGTCTATCTATCCTCCTATTTGTTCCCTTTCAATGAAATAATTATTATGCAGAAGGGGACTGTCGATTTCCTCAACTCAAATCCTCAAATTTGATCGAGGATTCACACACTATCTCCCCAGATCCAGTGTTCTAGCAGAGAGTGTGACTGTCTTTTTCACAAGTTAGTGAGAACAATTTGTCACTTGGGCACCATGACATAGCTATAACTTCATTCAACTAGATTGAAGAGGAAATGAGGATGATTGTAACATCGCTAGTTTTAATCCCCGTGAATTAGAATGTAATTGTATAAATGTGATTTAGGCTGGTGAGTCAATGTGTTGGGGTGAAGAGCCCATATTGGTTTAATATGGCCAGGCGGAAATGGTATATTATGTGGATTGAAATAATGAGTCAAAATAGTAATCACTAGCTGTGATACGAGAAGGATGAAGAATGACGGGGGGCTATGATTCCACAAGAGAGAGGGGTCCAAGGGGGAATTACTCATGGGTATTAATCCAACCCACATTTCTTGAATTATTATTAATGTGTAAACTTTCTATTTGTTGTTGAGTGTTCCTAAATCCAACCATTAAACTCATGTAAGAGGGTGGGTGTGAGGAGTCACATCCCATAGTTATTGGGGAGCATGGGAAAGAGTACAATCGAATTGGAGAAGAGTGTAATTCAAGTGAAGCAAGCAAGCAAATAGAGAAAATTTGTATGGCCAAGGCGACAATTTTTGGATAGTTGCATTTTTGCATGGAGGGCAATTTTTACTTGTAGATTTTGGACAACAAAAGAGGAGATGAGTGCTAGGAAGAGCACCAACCATGTTGGTATTGAGGGCATCCATTGTTGGGCTATGTTTTATGTTGAGAAAGAGGCATGTGTGTCTGTAAATCGTGTTGTAAGCATGTGAAGTGTTTTTTAGTTGAAAAAATGACTCAAGAGCCTTATGAGGGCTATTGTGAGCACTCTTGGAGTAGCTGGGAGGTTTTCTAGTAAACTAGATGCATTGGAGCCCTGGAGGGAAGTGGGAAGGCCTGAGGGACTATGTGCAGTGAAGGGGGATCCCATTCCTTGGGTTGTACAAGTTGTGGGAAATGGATTGGAGCCTGGGTTTTGGGGATGTTGTGTGTGGAGAGTGGATAGCCAAAGGGTCAGATCTCCTTATGGACTCATAGTCTCAGCTCGAGGGTGGCCTGTTGTTGAGAGAAAATGAGCAGTAGTGCCTATGGCTGGGAGGTTCATCGTTGGTATGCAACCGATTGGTTATCTATTAACATGTAAGTTCTATGTTATGTTTATTATGATATTTCGTTGTGTAAATGGTTTATATGGATGTCGTGTGTTTTTTGTTTGCTCAAGTAGTTGCATTCATGTTTTAATATATGTTGTTAGATGCATCTAGAACTGTGGTATCAGTCAAACAATTAAAATGTGTGTTATTTGTAGTTGGTAAGCTACAGAAAATTAATAAGCAAAAAAATCTTATGTTTTAATGTGTATTTTGCATGTGATGTTGCTTGGTTGGGGGCTGGGTACGTTACAATATGGTATTAGAGCTTCTGGTTCAACACTAGACCTATATTGGCCAAGAACTAGTGTGAATTTGGGTAAATTCATTGTTGAAAACTTTGGTCTGTGTGAATTTGGGGGAGACATTGTGAGAAAATCAGAGTTAAATCCCCAAATTCATGGTCAATATTCATGTTCAAATGAATACGAATTTTTTAATAGGTTCAATGGATCCAATATGCAAAGTTGAAGAGTTAAATTTTACCTAGAAGGTCAAAATTTGAGTTTTAATGGTCGTTGTAGAAGCTGGATAGAGTTGATGAATTGACGTCTGAGATCACATTCGATCACAAGATCAACGACTCGGATTCACTTTAATAAATTTCAAAATTCATAAGGTTTCATCCGTTCGAAAGGTTGAGTAGATCGATGATTGAGATTCAATTTTGGCAATTGGAAAAATGAGAAGATCAACGATCGAGATTCGTCGGAGAATTGGGACGAAATTTCTAAGTGTTGAAGTTCGCTAACAAAATCCGCTAATGGTCGATGGTCGAATTGACGAGTTTGGAAAAGAGTTTGATTTGGCCAAAACAAATCTTCGAAATTTGATGGTCGATGATCGGACGTCGATAGAGTTGGGCGAAGACTGATAGATCGACAACCAAGATCATTTTAAATAAGTAGATCAATGGTCTGAATTCATCGGGAATTTGGTCAAAAAATTCTAAGTGTTGAAGTTCCCCTACAAAATTCGTCAATGGCCGATGGTTGGGTATCGACAAAAATTGGCGAAGGTTTCATGTGTCCAAAAGGGAATGCAAATAGTCGATGGCCGATGATTGGGGATCAACATAATTGGGTGAGAGTTTTCATTTGATCGAGAGAAATATTCGATCGTTGATGTCCAATAATCGAGTGTCGACAGATTTATCAAGGTGTTTTAAATTCAGCGAAGAGAAGTGGTCGATCATCGATGAAGGAAAAGAGGATGATGATGTGATCATCCACGTGTAATGCCACATCACCATGCACCTGTCATACCACGTCAACCAAGTTGATGCCTCATGATGACATGTCATGCCATGTCAGCATCCACGTGTCATGCCACGTCAAGGAAGGGATGGTCCATCACTGATGATTGGGTTTCGATGAGAGTGCAGGAAAGTGGCTTTCAAGGAAATTCTCCGATGGTCGATAGTTGTTGTTCAGGGATCAACGAGATTCATGGGCAACATTTGGTTTGCAAAGTGTTGTGGCCAATGGTCGATAACCGATGATTAGGTGTCGGGGAGATCGATGGGAAAGTTTGGTTTACCAAAATAAATATCCAATAGTTGATAGATAGCATATCAATGGTCTAGATCTCTTCCTATTTGAGATCGATGGTGCAGATTGCCACATAGGCAAGACTGTCCATTAGTTTCAAAAAAAAAATTGGAGTCATTTTCGTATTTTGGCCATAACTGGAGAAAATTAAGTCATATTGAGATGAAACTTATGGTTTTTTTTCACAAAGAGGATATCTACAAAAGTGTCAGAGAGGGACATTGTCCAATTCTTCTTGAATTTGTTAGAAATTGCAAAATAATGTATTTTAAAGATCCGGGTCTAGATCATTGGCAGAGATCTAGATTAAGTTGAAATTCTTGGAAAGAGTCCAAAAAGAAGACACAGGAATACCCCATGAAGTAATTGAATAAATCCTATGAGAATGGAATGGGGATGTTGAAATAGGCCAAAATCCACTATTCTAGGCCACTTTTATGGGATTTTTGAGATTTTCAGAGGAGGAAAAGTGACCATAGATCACAAAATTGGAAAATTTTATTTACTCAACATTTTATATACTCATTAAGAAAAAAAACTTTGGTTTATTGAAATTTTTATAGAAGTGCACATATTGAGAGATAACCAATTTTTCTAAAAATTCCAAGTCTGGAAAATGGGCTGAAAAATGACAAAGTTGTCATCTCCAGATTGTTGTCGTTTTTTTTTACTGGAGCATCAAATTGAAAATATGGGAGTTGTTATGAATTCCATGTCATTATTATTATCTACGTCCCATAAAAAAAATTATTTATTTCCTGACATATTTTCTTCTACAATTGATAGAAGTTGGTCTTTCAATAAAATTACACCAGTGGAGAAAATGCACAAATAGTGTGGAAAATGGATTTTTCAAGAAGTCATAACTTTTAGCTCTTAAATCAGATTAAAGCATGGGTATGGTCATTGGAAAGGAAATATAGAGGATATCATGATAGTAGGTCTAATTTATCCATGGGATCATCATGTTGTTCCATAAATTTATAGGAAAAAGTGGAATTGAATTCTATGAACTGTGTAACTACTCAATGTGAAGATTTTTCCAAATAATGCCAAAATTTGGAGAAACGTTCCCAACTAATAGATAAAAGTGCCAGAGATGATTGCTAGGTAAGGAAGAGTACTAAAACTCGTTATATTTCATATGCATAAGTGTAGGAGCACATTTGAAGTGCAATAATTTGGAAAAGTGAAAAGAGGTTGAGCTTATTAACAAGGCATTGATTAATAAGTAGAGGAGCACTCTAGTGGAGACTGCTATGTGAAGGATTTCTAGCAGGATGACAAGATTCCACCAATGAGCACTATGTGGGTCTATTTTGGATTAATCCCAGGGTCCATTAGACATGGAAGCAGGTCAAGCTTGTACAATTGACTGAAGCATCAAAGAGTTGCAAAGGAAAGTGCAGGGTTGCAGGGAAAGTGATGCAAGGTTGAAAAAGGTCTAAGGAAGAGCAGAGAAATATTAATGTTCAGATACTATATAATATAAATGGTTTGAAAAGGAAATATCAATAGAGCTTCTCACATAAATCATGGAGCTAGTAGGTCAAGAGTGTTATTACATGCATAAGGAGTTAAGGAGGACTCCGTAGACTTGAAGGTAGAAATATAGTGAAGGCTACAAAGCTTGTTGCAATAGAAGGATAAGGATGTCATGAGACGAGGTGTGACTCATGAAGTGGATGATTCATCTCTAATTTCAAGAAGAATAGATTTTTATATATGATCTAGCAACTCTTGTCTAAAAGTACATAAGCAAGAAAGTTGCCTCTATTATCAGAGTGCACAACAAAAGAAGGGTACAAGTGCAAATGGAGGAGTGTAGTATTCCATTTGGAGCAGAGTGGCTAAGTAGTTCTTCACAATGAATCACTTAATGAAGTGAAGAGAGATATTTAAAATTGAGAAAAGCCATGGATGACAAAGAGTATTAGAAAGATGACATAAAATAATATTTCAGAATGTTGAAATGTCAATCAATGATAATGGTATTTCATGACCAGTTTGGTCAGGGAAATGGGAAGTGGTTAACTAGATTGCAGTGCCAATGTTCATCTAGAGTAGTGCATGTTACAACACTATGAATATTGATAATTTTATCCAAAATGTTGGAACATGATTCTCTGTATAAAGGAGGCAATTGTGAGATGGTTGCACTAGTAGATCTAGTGGTTGGAGATGCAAGATAACTAAGTGGGGCTTGGCTGGAAGGTTTAGAATAAGGACCAGTGGTGCACAATTGAGTAGGATGACAGTGCAAAGGGTAGAAAGGTTCCATGAGAATTCAAGGATAATTATCTACAACTACAAAGATATATAAAAAAATAAAGTTGAAATAGATATGCATTGCAGTGCATGATAGAATTGATGCATGATTCATACAATAAATATAGAATGCATGTGCATAAAATAGGAATTAAAGATCAAATGCTTGGTGCATACTAATGTGTGTTTGTGCATGTGGAAATTCCTAAACATGCTAGTAGCATGAGTAGAGACTAAGAGTAGTTTTCTAATGTGTGTGTGTGTGTGTGTGTGTGTGTGTGTGTGATAATGATGCTACGATATTTGGATAAAAATAATGATGGATTGTGTATCCAAGAAAAATGATGATATTGTTGCTTACATTATCCATCCATATGAAGACAAACAAGGATAGTGGAAATGTTGATCAGGAGGTTGGTGAAGGGATCATGTGAGCTTCTACAAAATACCAATTGATTAGGTAGCATCAAGTAAGTTGATAACAACCATGCATGTATGCATTTGGGGTTGTTATGATGTATAAATGTTGAAGGGAATTGAGGTAAGAATTCCCTCAGTCAAATATCAATATTTGAATAGAGGTAAAGGAAAGAGGCCTTGAGTATGCAAATATTATATGTTGCTTGAATGCATTTATGGGAAATTTAATTGCATACTGTGTTATGTTGGTTATTGTAGTGGCCAGTAAGAAAAAAATCAACAATCCTAGTAAAAATCCTTACAATTACGCATAACATTTCTAACATAGAATTTCTGAGTGCGTAAATAATTCATTAACTTCAAATAAGCATATAAATTTCAACAGAATTTAACATTTAATATTTAACTACAACATAAAAATAACTTAGCCATTTCACAAACAATTTACCTGGTT
>ML842447.1:54678-73924 GCA_009831015.1 Picea engelmannii | reverse complement strand
GATAGCATTGTACAGATGAGTAGTCGCTTTCCTTTCGTTGTCCTTTCTTCTGAAATCTCCTTGGATGAGATTCTTTATGATTGAATTTGTTTGACTGTTGAGGCTCTTTATGAGTCTCCTTTTGGAAGTAGGGTTTCTTCCTTCCTCCATTGGTGTGAGTAGCTAGGACTTGATCATCATCTCTTGCTAGTAACGCTTCACGATTCACTACTCTTGTTTCTTCTTGGATGCATTCTTCCCATAGACTATCAAACTTCAGTTTCTCCGTTCTGGCACATATCGTTTGGATGAATGCATCCCAAGGTCTTGTGAGACCATTTAGGGCCGTCATTATGAGTTCGTCTTCGTCTATGGTATCTCCAATCGCTTCTAACTATTCTTTGAATTGTGAGATTCTGGAGAAATATTCTTGAATCGTTTCTCCTTTCTGCATCCTTGTATTCTTCAGTTTAGTTCTTAGATTCATCTTCTGGTTTATGTTCTTTCCTTCATATAGTCTGGTCAAGGCATCAAACATTTCTTTCGGAGTCTTCTTAGATGACACATAAGGAATCAGGTCATCTCTGATTGAATCTACAATGATTCTTTTGGCCCTGATTGTGTCATTTTGATTCTTTGCCTTTTCTGCAACATCGACGGGTTCCGGTACTTCTTCTTTGACGAATCTTGCTAGGTCATTCTCTTCAAGAATGAGGCCAATCCTATACTTCCAGGCACAAAAGTTTTCCACTTCATCTAGCTTGTCAACAAGCTTAACGCTTGCAGACATCTTTACCTGGACCTAGGAAAATGACCGAAAAATGAAAGTGCTCAAAATCAAAATCTTAATTTACCAGGAGGTGCGCTTGGTTGAGGCGAGTAGCCTGGTGTGTTTGGATCTAAGAAAATCCAACTTTTGCTCCTCCAAATTTGATCTACGGATTTCTGGACTGGTGCTTCTGGTTTTCTGGTACCTCTGATACTTCTGGTACACTGGTTTTCTGGTACTTCTGGTACTTTTTGAAACTAGGGTTTCACTTTCCGGGAGATCCAGCCCCTGAAAAGGTGCGATGAGAGTGCCAAAGTGATCCTTAGGGGAGGGCACACTTTTCTAGATGGTTTTGGGGCTGAAAAGCTTCACCATCAAAAAGCCCTAATTTTCATGTACGGCAACAGTGACGTTTTTCACTCTTGTGAAAGATGCTTCCTTCAACTTGGCTCTGATACCATGTTAATGTTTAAGCCATTATTATAGTTCTTTGCATTTCATTAGATAACAATAGCATAATACAAGATCACTAAGAAATACACAATCACAAGAGACACAACATTTATCCTGGGAAACCCTCTAGGGGAAGAAAACCCAGCAAAACTTCCTTATTATAGATAGCCAATACAATGCCAAGAGATCTCTTAAACTAATGCAGAGGATCCTCTGCCAGATATGCGCCACTCTCTCTCCTTCTTCTCTAACTGCAATTCCGAAACTTGTCTCACAAATGAGCAAGTGAGTTGTCTTCTAAGTGAGGCGCTAACCTCCTTATTTATACAAGACTGGCAAGTGTGAAGTGTCTCTTCACTGGCAAGGCCGACTTCTCCAACTGGGTGGTTATAACCACCTTTATTATGTTTCGGGGCCTCTTTGATATATTCTGGGGCCGACTTCTTCTTTTGCCTTTTACAATTACAATATGACCAATCCGCAAAAGGGGATTTGGTCCTTTTAAAGTAGTCGACATGATCAATCCACAATGGGGATTGATCCAATGAATAATATATCAAGTAATAATAAGAATACACTTTGTAGTTACATTATTTCAACAGATGAGAATAGAAGGAAAGACTTGGATCAGAGTATAAGAAATTAGGAAAAAGTTGAGAAGACTTTTGATAAGTCTTCAAAACAGAGGGATTTCCAAACAGGGGATACAGTGCTTCTATGGGACAAAAAGAAAAAGAAGCCGGGAAATCACAGCAAATTTGACAGTCTATGGACATGTCCATACATTATTCAGGATGTGGCTGGCAAGAGCTCATTCTTCCTTAATCAACTGGATGGTGAAAAGTTGATGCTTCCAGTAAATGGTAATCTCCTCAAGTTATTCTTCAGGGAAGTCATCTAATGCCCATGGGGGCATCTTTTGTATCATACTCTCTAACCCTTTTCCTTTGTAGTTTACATTTCATATTTTCATTTCCTGTACATAGTTCATTTATTGTTTTTCGTATATTTCTTGTATATACATGTACAGTGTTCCTGCAACTTATGTTTATTATTGGATTTCATATGGATATGTTATTGATGATGTGTCAATGAAGCAGGTCATTTGATTCTCGATTCTCCCATGCCTTCCTTTTAATAAAGATCAAGCACACGTCCCTATATGGACCCAATGTTTTCCACTAATTTGCACTAGCTGGACTTGCAGTTGAGCCACCAAAGATTGAGCAATTAATTGCTCAAATTTCAGTGTTCACAAGTTTGGCCGGCCTTTTTGACCAACTTTTTCCACATTTCCATCCCCTGTGGGGCATTGTCATAAATGAGATTAGCATGATGAAGTTGTAAAAGACTTGGCCACCCAAGACTTGAACACGAGCATGTACTCTAGAGTGTTTTTTTTCACTTGTTAATTATTTCTTGCCTAAGAAATTATTCATAGGCGAGTTATAATTTCTAAGTTTTTTCA
Organism: Picea engelmannii; assembly: GCA_009831015.1. Classification (NCBI taxonomy): domain Eukaryota; kingdom Viridiplantae; phylum Streptophyta; class Pinopsida; order Pinales; family Pinaceae; genus Picea; species Picea engelmannii. The sequence goes on along the minus strand of ML842447.1, from coordinate 71,255 downwards.
CTCAAATCGCCTCCAAAGCTCAAGTATGTGCTGGTGGTTATGCCTTGGCATGGAATTCCAATGTCTAGTGTCTAAATGTTTATATTACCATGTTAGGTCATCTATATTGAGTCATATGGAAATTGCGCAAATCCCACCCTAGGATTTTTAATGTTTTGAGTCAATAAAAAATATCCTGCAAACGAGTTATTTTAATTGTAAAAAGTAAAAAAAAGTCATAAAAGTGGCACCAGATGTTGTCATATGCCATGTCTGTGCTCGTTTTCTAAGCCAGAGCAGCCCTCAAACCCTTATCCCACCTTTGTTGAGTCAAAAAAGTGATCTTTATCACTCAAAAATGATTTTTGCTCATAAAAGGAGAAAAAAAAACATAAAAAATTAATAAAATCAGCAAGCCTAAAAAAGGGGAAACATGTCGGGGACATGTTTTGGCTATGTCTGGAGTCCAAGACTAAGATGATGAGTTCTCTCTTCAGTGAGGCAAGTTAGTTGATGATGTGTCCAAGGGAGATAATCCCTATGCTAAGACTCGACCTCCCTTTGGTTATGTGGCGGATTTGTAGAGAGGGGCGTCAATCCCAAGGGGAGAGACTCACCCTCTCTACCTACCATTCACAAGTGATGAGCTCTCATCTGCAGTTAAGTGGCGAGTCATTCTAAATTGTGGAGAAGTGTCAAAGTGAACTACCTCTCTCACTCCCACACATCCTCACTTGTGGCATGCGCACTTCCCTTAGCTCATGCACACTTACCTTGGAGTCTTCACCCTCATTGCTATTTAACAAGGTCGACCCTCCTCCTCTTGGTTAGTTGGAGTTTGTGCAAGGAAAGGCTATTTGTAAAAGCCATATTGTAATCATTTTCTCAAGTATTTGAACAAAAGAATTTGGAAGTCCATTGGTGTTGGTTCTCATGGTGTGGATGTTTTAATGCTCAAATGGTGTATGAGGTAACATGTATTACTCTTAATTTTGCATATCTACTCTTTGAAGGCCTTTAAATTGTGATATCACATTGTTGGGTAAAACCTAACTTGCTTGCTTGCTTTTTAGATTTTATCGTTTCATGCATTATAAGATTTTAATCATGTATGTTTTTCACATGAACTAACATTCTTGATTGAGTCTTGTCTTGTACGGAATACCTTCTTTTAACAAGGTGTTTGCAGGGTTGAGCATATCATTCAGTTGCCTAGCTTGGAGGAATGGTTGATTGGATCTCATCCATTGTTTTTCCAAGGCACTAAGGAGGAAGATCTCCCTCTTCCATTCACTAAAGGACCCCACAGCCCAAGTTTTACAGATTTTGGAAACACTTTCCTCTTTTCTCCTTCTCCATTTCATTAAAATACTTCTTTTGTTACTATTACATGCAAGGTTCAATTTTCAAGTTCTAAAGATAAATCTTAGGGAAGTTTTTTCTTTGCATGTTGTTGTTGCAAGTAGGTTAGCACCAAGCTTGCAATTTTTTCTATCTTTATGCTAATTCTTTGACGAAATCTAAAAGCTAAAGGTAGTTTCATTTCATAAGAGTATAAATTTGCATTTGCGCATCTCACTAATATTGTTTACTGATTTAGGACAGCACGCAATATCATTGGGAAAAGAGTCCTCTTAAGTTTCCTTAAATTGTCAAAAATCTACAAAATATTTCATTTTTTGCATGTGGAAAATTCTAGAAAACTTTAGCTTAGGTTTTGCCTTATCAAACAACTTTCTTAAAGTGATTTTTAGTGGATTCTAATAAATTTGTTTGCTGGTTTTTAGCAGGTCGCAATAAAAACAAGGGGATGCTCTTGAAATTTGGGTGAAATTTTGAAGAAACTTGAACCCCAAGAGTGAACCTTGAAGACTAGTTTTTTCTTTAAACTTGTAACACTTGTGATACCAAGCTATAAGGATCACAAGTCTCCTCCAAAAAAGAAAAAAAAGATCGTAAAGAAAGTTAATAAAATAAGTGAGGCTAAGGAGGCCTCACTCTTTCTTCTTTCCCCCCAAGGGGGGGACCGGTGGTGGTGTTTTCTTGTTGTTCATGCATGATTTCCTTTTTGCTTTTGTCTTAAGCTTGATCTATCTCACAACATAACAACTAGGTAAAAGGAATCACAATCTCTCAAAGCATCACACATTTCATTTTTTGCTTAACTTTTATTTCAGTAATTCTTCAATCGTTTAAGCTAGTTTTCATTTCAAGTTTTGCAATTTCAATTTTGGAAAATAAACATCTCCCCTCAACTCCTCTACTAAGAGGCTGGTCAGTGTGGACTGTAGTAATTAGAAAACACTTTACTTTTCTGTCTTTACTTTCTGTTGGCAAATAAACCAATCCCCTCGGCTCCTCTGCAAAGAGGTCGGTCGGTGTGGATTTAGTAATTAGCACAACATTTTCTTTTCTGCAATTTGTTTATTGTTTAAAATAAACCTTCCCCTTAGCTCCCCGGTATATGCTTTGAACCCTTGTGAGCCTAGCTCGATCCTGGGAACTCATCAGAACCTGGGTTGGTTAGTGTGGAGTAGATTAACTAGGACAATCTCAAAAGGTTAGGGAAACTGCATGAAGGGAGTGTGTGAAGTCAAACGAGAACTTTGAGATCTAAGTTCTCCCTGTGTTGGACCTCCGACACCTTCATTGAACTTGTTGGTGAAGTCTTTGGGGCTTCGGCAAGTTCTCCACATATTTCCAAGCAAAGAAATAACCTCTGGAGAGGCCACACATTAGTTTAGTTGGTTTTCAAGCATTTCAATTTATAAGCAATTTTCAATAAAAATCGGTCCAACATTAGTCAAACTTTAAAAGCAATCTCCACAGGGTATATCACATCTTCAACAGCAATTTACACTATCTCATTGTCGCTGCTCTCAACTTTTAACATTCTAAGAAGCCATTTGCTTCAAAATTTTCATTTTGCAAAGCAACACTTTATTTCATTTGAAGTATTTCTCAATGTTCATGGTTATTTCACTTGCAAGCACCAGTATCCTTTAAATATATCTTGTACACGTATTTAATTATTGGATATCTCTTCCATGAGTCTTTTACTTCAATGAATGTGTGAATGGTATATGTTGTTGGTGTAGATTTACTCTTGTTGTAATTGTCTTTACTGCAATAAAATCCTATATTTATTTCTTATACTTAGACTAGTTTCAAGCCTCAGTATTTTTGTTAGGGACTACCCCCCTTGGCTTCACTAGGAGTTGGCCTAGACGGAGGAGTCGAGGATCAGGTGACAACACCTTGACTTGAGATTTTCCCCAAGGACACACCAAGTGGATTGAATATTTCTTCCACGTCACCCAGATGTGTATAAAGGCGGAAACAATGACCATTAGTGTATTGTATAATGGTTCATAACACAATAAATTGTTGTCTCTTACTAGGTTGTACCATGGTGTGTTCATAATTTACCTCTAGATAAGTGTGTCACCTTATGAGTCAAGTTGTACTACGAGCGACCTCGGTAGGTGTTTCATGCCATTTTTCACACCTTATCATTTCATCACCATTTTCATTTTCCCCTTTCTTGATTAAATTATCATATGTCATGTAGCAAGGTCCAAAATAAATAAGAGATAAAATGATTGAGGTAGAAGCAGCTAAAGTTATATTATATGCATGAGTCGTGCCACCTTACTATAAAGCCCAATTTCCCAAGTCCCATTCTCAAATAAAAAAAAAAAGAAAAAAGGGGCCAAGCAAATAAAAAGAAAACAAGGGAGGCAGTAAGAAAAAGACGCTCAAGGAAAGGTAACTCAATGCTAAGTGCTCCTTCTAAAGGCACACATGTGGAACAACAAATGATAAATCCTAGCTCTTGAAAGCTATAAGGGGAAGACCTCTTCACTCATCCTACATGACTATGAGGATTAACACATGGAAACACATTTTCCCTAGTACCACACTCATCACATCACCTACACGTAACTTAGAGTCCTAGGAAATGCATCTTGTCTTAGGGGTCTTCACATGTAATTAAGGTTAATGATGTCCACACCATGCTCAAGTTAGAAAGGGATAAAAATTAAATGAGTCATTGAACTATTAAAAGATGTCCCATGATGTTCACCACCCCTTGACACATATCTACAGGCATTTATCATCAGATTCATCACTTTTGCAGAGACGTCTGCCTTGGGCGTTGTAGTTGTGGCCTTGGGCATTGTGACCTCTGCCTAGGGCGTTGTGATCTTTGACTAGGGCGTTGTGGCATACATTAGGCATTGTAGTACTTCCATTGGCTTGTGGAGGAGGACGCTAGCATGGGCCATGGATGTTGTTATTCCTTGGAGAACTCACCCACGAGTTTGATGGGGCATTTTAGGAGAGTCACCCACCTTGGAGAGCTCCCATGTCCCACGTGTGTGGGTCCTAGGATGATCAAAATAGGAAAGAATGCTACTCCAAATGAGAGGAGGAACATTGGAAATCTTATACGAGAGTACAAGGATGTCTTTGCATGGTCATATGAAGATTTAAAGGCTTATAGGGGAGACATAATTCAACATACCATTCCATTGAAAGGAGCATATCCTTTTAGGAAAAAGAAAGAAAATATCAATCCAAAATTAGCCCCTCTAATCCAAAAGAAACTACAAAAGATGCTAGATGCAAATATCATAGCCCCCATTAGACATTCATCTTGGGTGGCAAACTTGGTTGTAGTTTGAAAGAAGAATGGTGAGATACATTTACATGTCGACTTTAGGAACCTAAATCAACTCTCCATGAAAGACAATTACCCTTTACCTAACATGGAAAACCTATTGCGAAGAGTCACTGGGACTAGAATGCTTTCAATTTTGGATGGCTTTTCGGGGTACAACCAAGTGTTGGTAAAAGAAGAAGACCAACTTAAGACAACATTTACCACCCCATGGGGAACTCTCAAGTATCTATGAATGCCCTTCAGTCTTTTAAATGTCAAATTCACTTTTCAAAGGGCTAAGGATTTTTCCTTTAAAGATTTAATTGGACAGATCATTGAAATTTACCAAGATGACTTAATTGTACTCTCAAAAGAAAGAAATGCTCATGTGCACCATCTAATAAAGGTTTTTGAACAATGTAGAAAATATGGAATCTCATTGAACCCAAAAAAGTTAATATTTGTTGTAGACCAAGGAAAGTTGTTGGGTCATATTGTTTCTAAAGAGGGCATCTATATTGACCCAGCTAAAGTCCATTCCATAAAGAAGATTATTTTCCTAGATAGAGCAAAAAACCTTACAGCTAGTTTGTTGAAGAAAGATTGCTTGTTCAAGTGGATGATGATAGTCAAAAGGCATTTAAGAAGATTAAAGAAGTTATCACATTAGACATTAGCACCAATCCTTCTTAGCCCAAATTATTCAAAAGATTTCATCATATTTTCTTTCGCTTCAAAAGATACAATTGTTGGTGTACTCTTGCAAAAAAACAAAGATAAAATGGAGATCATCATTGCTTTTATGAGTAAAAATCTTAGGGATGCAGAACTGAAATACACCATTACTAAAAAGCAAGCTTATGCCCTTGTTAAATCATTGAAACACTTCATAAGTTATGTCGATTATTTCTAATTCATAGGTTGTGTACCTTGCCCAACTATCAAAGATGTGTTAGCACAACAGGATTGTCTAGGAGTCGGGAAATGGGTGTCAAAGATTCAAGAGTATGACATAGACATTAGACCGACTAAGATCATAAAAGGGCAAGGTTTAGCTTAAATGTTGACTAAAGGAAATGAAAAAAAAAATTGGCTAGATAATTGACCAAGTGAATGTCGTCCTAGATGAATTGAAAAATCTTGAGTGGTACTCAGACATAAATTTTTATTTGAAGAATTTGTCATGTCTTAGCTACTTGGTTAATCATAAAAGAAGGGCACTGAGATTGAAAGTCATGAGATATTGTTTGATTCAAGGCATTCTTGGTTGGAAAAACTCAAGATGAAGCCAACAAACTAATAGAAGAATTCCATTCAAGATATGGTGGGGGCCATTTTGCAGCTCGTACCACTACACATAAAATCTTAAGAGCAGGGTAATGTTAGCCTATGTTACTCACAGATTTTCATCCTTACATCAAGTCTTTTCAACCATGCCATTTTTTTGCAGAACAGCATTCTCCCGCCTTACCATTGAAAAGGTTTGTAGTAGAAGCTCATTTTCAACAGTGGGATTTGGATTTTATCAATGAATTTAAAGACAACTCTAGTAATGGATATTGATGGATTCTAACTACCACATACTACTTCACTAGGTGGGTAGAGGCCATACCTACAAGGAAGGATATTGAAGAAGTTGTTATGAGTTTCCTTGAATATAAGATAATCACAAGATTTGGTGCCCCAACTAAAATCACCACTGATAATACGAAAGCTTTTAGTTCATTAGACTTGTCTAACTTTTGCTTCAACTATGGTATTGTTTTATCGCATTCCTCTAATTATTACCCGCGGGTAAATGGATTGGTTGAATCCAGTGGTAAGAATTTAATGAACATCATTAAGAAAACTACGAGTGACAATAAAGAGAATTGGGATGGAAAAATCAAATAATCATTATGGGCAGACCGAATTACAACTATAAAATCCACAGGTGAAAGCCCTTTTGAACTAGTATATGGGATGGAAGCAAATTTGCCTATCAACCTAAAGATTCATGTTTATCACTTTTCGCAACAATTCACAACAAATCAAGAGGCTATTCAAGCAAGAGTCAGTGAACTTGTAGAATTGGAAGAATCTAGGCGAGTCACGTTCAATCAAATGATAAAAACTCAAGAGAGAATCAAAGGAACCTTTGATTCAAAGGCTTATCAAAGACCTTTTCAGGAGGGAGATCTTCTATTCATGTGGGATAAAAGAAAGGAGAAGCCTCGTATGCACAAGAAATTCAATGGTCTTTGGCTTGGTCCTTATAAAATCAAAACGTTGGCTGGAACTAATTCTTTCTATCTTACTAACTTGAATGGGGAGAAGTTACCTTTGTCGGTTAGCAGGCCACTTCTCAAGCTCTATTTTCAAGATGACATTTAGTGTTAGAACTAGTGTAGAGTAGGATGAATCAGCGTGTTATAAGCAGTAGATTAGATAAGCACTTATTTTTCTTCATGTGTTTTGATGGTGTTTTCTTGCTTTTGACAACATGCATCATTAGGTAATTGCATTTTACATTTTGTCTTGTCTAAAAAAAAAAGAGGATTTTCTATTTCTAGATAAGGTGATCATCTCACCCTATCTTGTAGGACTAATCTCTTTGATGTTGAGCATGAACAGGATTTGATAATTGACGCAAAGTACAAGATTTGGAGTTCCAGAGATTTATGAGATTCTCATGCACTCTATCTTGAGTGCATGTCCCCATGTTGGAGCCAAATGTTATGACTTGACTTGTAGGGCTAACTAGAGGATTGATTCATTTGTGATTTATATTGCAATCAGCATTCCACGGATGAGATCTATGTTATCCATGGATGTTTGCCAGAGATTGTTCCTAGCATTTGCTAAACTAACCCTCATGATGTTAGGTGTTTGACGAAGATTGACCAGACAATGTTGTACTGTATGCTCTTCCTCCAAGTAACCTGGATGTATAATCTAATGATGTCCCCTACGGTGGCCTAGTTCAACTCTTGTTTAGTTGGCAGGAGGTGACTTGGAACCTATAAAGAGTATCTAAAATGGGATAGATGGTGTAGGGAGATGTTCATCAACTAGAGAAACCATGACACCTCTAAGTACCGAACCCATGCACGTTTTTTTGGGGCAAGCTAAAGCTATAACCTCAGAATAACAAAGTGCTAGGTATGGTTACCTCTCTCTCCTTGAGATTGAGTCCTTAAAAGTCTAAAATCTATGTAGAAAGAAGACCGAACAGAAGATGGCCTCAAGGCGAAAAGGAGGGGCTCCAAACTTGGCCTGAACAATGTGTTGGGGGACCGTACATTTGCACTAGATGATGGACATGAGTAGTAGCATCTGGACTCTCTCAATTCTAGCCCAAACGGTCTACAACAAACTCGGTCCCCAAATCTCTCAACCATAGAAGACCATAGGTTTGATAATAGTATCTAGGAGGTGTTGCTAGGACAAGATGTCTCAACACTAGTTCTAGAAACATTGTCTCTCAAGGAAGGCGAGGGTCCCACACCCTTTATTGAATCAAGGTTGGAATACCTAACACATGCTAAAACAAGGCCCCACAAAATGGACCCCAAAATAGCTGTTCATTGCCACAATCTCAATCTCTTCCCCCCAGAAGTAGTAATGTAAGTCAAAAAATCACTCTCACACATCGAAGATCATAACCCTGGTTTTCCCAGGGTGACTGTCAACTACAAGAGACCACAATTGTTGGCCAGGGCATCAATTTCTATCAATAGGCTTTCCATTGAGGAGGCCAATAGGATCAAGTCATCAGCGAAGAGGAGCAGAGAAAAAAGCTCATTTTGTGGTGCTTGAACACAACCTAAACATTCATTGTCGTAACTGTTGGGCCATACTAAGTAATATTTAGAACAAGTACAAAACAATAATCCCTTTACAAACATCCAAATTTAGTTTGAACTACATATTTTGACTCAGTCCAAAGATACAAAACTTTACTTCAACACCTGTTGACTGTAACTCTATATGTACCATCAGCCTCTTCCTAAACACAACAAATCATTTACCCCATTGACTTTTGCCATCCATAGGCAATATAGTTGATAAACATCAGAAATAAGACCCAATAAAAACAAACAGTAGAGCAACAGAAGAATACAAAGTCCATTGCATTCTGAGACATAGATGATAGAAAATTTAAGAAAAAAGCAATCAAGCTGTTTCATTCACCTTTATCACTTGTGCTGCAGCAGTCATGATGGCTCTACCAGTCGCAGTGCTTCCGGTAAATGCAACCTGGCAAAATAGAAAAATACAGAAGGCTCAAACAGTTAAAGGCAATCCAGGAAAGCAAAATCAGAGTAGCAGAAGGCAAAGAATTCAAAAAATCACTTTCAGGAACAAAAAGTTGCATATAGATAGGTAGGAGACAATTTTTGTAGAACATTTTATTATAGTCTCTGCCAATATGTACACTGAATAATACAGAAGAAACCAGACCTTATCCACATCGGGGTGCGCTGGCAATGGTGCACCAGCTTCTGGGCCAAGCCCAGTAACAATGTTCAACACACCAGGAGGAAGCCCTATTTCCTTACATATTGAAGCTAGCTCCAAACATGTTCTGCAAAAATACAATAGATTTTCAGAAGATATTTTAAACACATTGACAAATATTCTGATGCTTTGCAAACACAAATTCTTACACAGATGTGAGCTCTGAAGGCTTCAGTATGGCAGTGCATCCTGCTGCAAGGGCTGGAGCAACCTTCCAGGCTGCCATTAGGAGAGGATAATTCCTACAATAAAAAGAAATAGTAAGAATTCAGACCTAAGGGAGAACATGATGCTTATTTCCATGTCTCTGAACTGTACTACGACATTGTAATTTAACACAAACAAAGTAACCCCAGATGAAAGAGGAAAACAAGGAAATTAAGGAAATGAGGCATTCTCCATTAGGGAGTATAAAATAACAGTACTAACCAAAAAACTAGGAAATGGTAACTGATTAAATATTATAGGATTTTATTATTCCATTCTCAGTAAGCAGTTTTGCGATGACCTTACAGATCTTAATCTCATTCCATACATGATTTATTGAGCAACATGATCATGAAGCAGTATTTCGTGAATTGAAAACCTCCAAACCCACTAACAGTAAATCAGAATGATATTCTTACAAATTTCCCTCAGAGCGTGTCAACTCAAACAAGGAAAACATAACCCATATAGCCGACAAACACTGCTTCCCATGGAGAGAGAAACCAACATATAAAATAAATTGCAGTGACTATTTCCATCATTGGGAAAGTAAACCAATCTGCTTATAAAATAGTCACATGAATGCGACAATCAAGAGAGTAGAATGCTTTAGTCTTTCAAATGATTTCTATTCCAGGTATTTCATAAGGTCACTTAGACATGCTAACTCCAGCACCTGGTATAGGAAAAGAACCACACCCCCTGCTTCCAGGCTCAGATCACCAGGTTTCTCCCTTCCACAAACCATCAACCTTGAATGTTATGAGAGCATCAATAGGGACCACTTGGATCTGACCCAGGACAGTCCAGCTTGGCCCTCTTAGCCCAAGACATTCTCCTAAAGATATCATCGGGCTCAGCATTGGTGCTTTCATGGTGGTTGACAGGACTACAGGCTCCTCCTCTGATTTTTATGCAGGATGATTTACTTCTTTCCTTGGCCTCTGCCTGTTATCTGACCAGGCTTCTCTGCTACAGGAGTGCTTCTTCCTCTCCTCTTATACAGGACTGATCTTTACTTCATTGTCTAGGGTTTACCTATTTGTATTTTTTATCACTTTGTTATTGTTTTTGTCATTTTATTAGTCTAGATTCGTATTCTGTTCTTTTATGAATGCCTTTGGCAACCCCATATTGTCATTATCAATAGATGTCCTTTTTTTGAAAAATACATCTTCTAAAATCTCTTTGGCTAAGCCACCACGCTATGCGGAGTGTATCTATGATGTCAAAGTCACCTAGGACTTGCACCTGGCTTCATCTGCACCCACTCGAGGGGGGTTGAACCAATGTTATCAGAACCAGATTGGTTATCGAACTTGTCAACCCCAAAAGCCAGAACTGAACCGGAACTGGCAAAAAATCGAACACAAAAACCAATCAAACAAAAAGTTTATAAAATATTAAAATTTTGATTTGAAAAAAAATATATATACAACTTACCTACAAAGACCAAGCACCTTGTCTGCAGCCACCCTCAACTTACAGAAGTCAAAATAAAACGCAGACCCCTTGTCCCATCCTAGATCCACTAGAGGCAAGAATTGAACCATGGCACCCCTAGGTATATAATCCTCACCTCATCTCACCATCATCTCCAACTTGGCTACCTCCTCTTGAAGAGTGGCATTATGAATGTCCTCTACGAGAATGATGCAAACCTCCTCCATTTTTTGTCGAGTCACCCACAACTCCTTCCTCCATTTGCAAGCTATCATCCTACCCCATCCTCTCATGAACTGGTCAATATAGCACACAACAGGTTCCCATCAAAGGATCCACCCCTAAGTGCCCAACGGACGAGGGGAGAGATTCCAAACATGCTAAACAAGGACTCGAAAATATGTCAACTCTAAATGAGACACATTTGGGTTGAACATTGAAGACAGCGGTGCATTTGCTCACTAACCCAGAGAAATCATAGTCTGAATCAAAAGATGATCCAAACCAATCACATCTATCAGAACATCCACTGGACGACGCTTGCCTGAAAAAGCTATCTCTTCCCTATGACCATAAAAACAATCTATCCTTACCTGAAGTCTGTCTTGACCTTGTCTGTAGTGTGGTAAACCAACCCCATAGTCTAGCCCCCTCCGTCTCCATTTCAAGTCAAAAATCTAAGGAGTTGATCCAGAGTCGGTTGACAAGGCTCTCTCTTGTTTGGACAGTTTTTTGCGCTTCTTCAAGGCCTGTGGTCGATGATCATAAAATGGATTATTGGCTCCTTGGATTGGATTCCCCTCCTACGTGGATTCCTTCTGCCTGGTCTCATATTTAACCTAGAGTTATATTTAGGTATCTAGGTATCTCTTTTGTGGAAACATGAGGTTCACCACTAGCTCTTGGTAAAGGAAGCCTTGTTGATCAAAGATGCCCAATCTTTGGATCGCAGACAGTATTTTGCTTTTATTTTGTTTTACTAGCTCTCAGGAAGATGTTATGAAATTCATTGTATATATCGTTCTACTTTTTGATCCTCTAATTATGTGTGTCCGTGCATATGTGTGTGTGTATCAATGTTGCCAACATCGCCATCGCGATATTTTTGAGGGGGGACAATGATATCGCGAAAATATTGCTTGGCAATAATATCGGAAATATTGCAATATTATCACGCCACAATGGAAAATATTGCCAACGCGCGGATAGGCCCGGAAATAAAGCTGAAAAATCATTTTTTTTGTCATTTTGCAAACAGAAATAAGGGTTTGGAGAGCAAAGGAGAAAGAGAGCATTTTTTCTTCAACCAAGGACAGGAAGGAGAGGGTTTTCCTTTGCCATCACCGTTTCATTATGAAGTGGGAATTGATTCCCCTCAATTGTGGGCGCATTTGCAGGTATGGGAAACAATTTCCACCTTTTTTTAGTTTTTTTTAGATTTTTGCTCAGTTTTCCTCAACCCATTAACTTCCCCTCATCTTGCCAGTGAGAGCAGGTTTTTATCAGCAAACATCAATTTATTGTGAACGGGGGATTGATTCACATCGAATGTTGGTGAATTTTGCAGGTATGTGTAACAATTTCCACCTCTTTTTTTTTGTTTTTTCAAACTTGTGATAGATTTTGAAATGCCTATCAGTTTTCCCCCTTTTTGTTTAGTTTTAGTGGACTGGGATATCTACTATTTAGGTAGAATCTAAATTTGTTTTTTAATGCAAAAATCTTGTATCTTGATTCTTTAATGTTGATTTTAATTTTTTTTCATTTTTTTGTGCCCTAGGTTTAATCATTACTTTGAAGATTGAAAATGTCGAGAAATTTGGACCCTATGTGGGAATATGGTGAACCCGAGGGAGGGTTTAATAGACAAAAGATGAATTGCAAGTTGTGTGGGAAGGAACTGATGGGGGGAATCACTTAGTTGAAATACCACCTTACACAAATTCCAGGACAGAAAGTTGGAATTTCCAAAAAGGAAAGCCCAAAATTTATTCATATTGCCAACAAAACACTTGATGATATAGGTATAGCAAGAGATAACAGGGAAGCTGTGAAAGCTCAATTTGGAGGGGGATGAGGTGCAAGATCCGAGGGGGAAAGAAGTGGCAATGTTTCTTCGCCCTCACCTTCCACAATGCCCTCATGGACCTTGTTATCCCCATTTTGTGGGATAACTAAGGAGATGATGTCTCGAGGCCCTCAGGTTGTAGACATGGAGTGTTGAGAGACCACATGACTAGCAGTGTCCACTTGCACATATGGAAGCCCACTCTATCACCACAGTTCGATTCATCGTCAGCGCATCTACCACACCAGCAGGCTTTTGGAAGGCACATGGGTCTTGCTCCATGCGATACAAGTCAGGTATTGTGGCAGGTAATCACCCTAATATTTGAGGCATTTAAGCATGTCGTATTGAAGCCGCTTTTGATTATAGAACGCCTGCTTGGACAATATGCCTTTGACCATGTTTCACCTTGGTGAGTGTCATCGATTTCCTAGTAAGTGGCCAACTTTTAGGGAAGGGGTGTAATTGGGACTCCCTTGAGGGATCGTCGTACCATTCCTGACCATACTTATCACTTTCCGCTCATCACGTTCCCATCACATTGCCCTCTTCTAGGCCCTTTGGCTTTAGTGACCCAAGAAGGGCATGTACCTCATTTCATGGGAAGAAGGGGTTGAAAGCCCATAGGGATGGTGGCTGGAAAAAGATAAAAGCCTAAAATATAAACCTTCCAGATGCTCGCCCAAAGAGGTCTTGACTCTTGAGAGCAATGAAAAACTTCTCCTAAAAAATCAAAGACCTGCAAAAGCAAAATAACATTATATACATGTCCCCACTTATTGAGGTGTGTACACTCATGCAGTGTCCCTTTCTTTCCTTGCATATGGCACTCGGTGTACCTCTAGCTTCAAGTGGACTTTGTAGTGCTACCCCCCAAGCTAATTGATTTCACTCTAGAGAGTACCCAAGGTTTTGGACTATTAATTAATTAATTGCAATGAATGGGCTTGGAAAAAGAATCCATTGCAAACGAAGGTGCAACACACCCTCTACAACGGCACCCATAGATGAGACAATACGAGCCCTTGTATGTCATGAAACCCATTGACCTATGAAGTCTAAACCCCTATCCACCTCATCATCCACTACATGACCTTGAAGGGGCACCCTTGGGAGCATCCCCTACTTGAGGGTTTTGGTCTACCCAATAGGACTTTTATGACACCCCTCCCATACCTAAACTTGGTCAATTGTACCGGGTCTTTGAGCACTTGTTTAATTTGATGAGGTAGTTTTGATGCACATGTTCAAGTGACTTGTTTATAAGATGTGGTTTTCACTTGCCATGACATTTTGACTTGAGATCCTTAGAGGGCGTACCCATCTGTTTTGCAGGACCTTGTTTGCCTAGCTTGGGCTTCCATGGGGCTTGAAGCCCACAGGTTGGATGCCAAGGACCCACATGTCGAATCATGATGACTTGCCTTTGGAGGCCTAGAAGACACCTTGGAAGACATAACCTAGCCCTCACATGCCAAACGATTTGCCTAGGAGGGGAAAAACATCACTTCTTGAGGCTTGACGTCACCTAGGGTTAGGGTTTGGTGATCGAGGTATTGCTCATTGACACATGGCACGTTTTGAATTAAGAAGGCTTTGAATCATGAAGAAGAGGTTTGGATGAATGACAAGTGGCCTTTGGAGGCCTAGCCATGCTTCCCCAACCCCAACGACTTGCTCCAAGTGCCAAAACGTCCCCTAAAGGGATGCTAAAGGGGTGATGTCATCTTGTTTTAGGGTTTCTAATGTGTAAAAGTGAAAATTAAATATTATATTTTGTTTTAAGGGGTAAGATAAGGGTTGTTGACCCCTTACCTTATGTTTTACCCTTTGAATGTGGACAAACTATGTTTTAAACTTTTTGTATAAATAGAGATCATGTGAATCTCATTTCATAACATAACTCTCCCATTGTGAGAAGTATTTGGCTGAAATTTTCACTATTCTTGGGCATTATGGTGTTTCTCTCTTGTGCACTTGTCTTTTGGTGATATCTCTTGGTGAAAATTGGAGCTAAAGTAGTGCACCCCCTTTGGAAGCTTATTGTCTTGGTCTTGGATGATGATTACTTGATGAAACTAGGGTTTGATCTCTCTCTTTCTTGGAATTGGTAAGGAAAATCTGCACTTGTTAGTTGTCTCTTGCTCTTTCTTGGTTATTGATGGTTGAAACCCCAGGAGGAGTATGTTGGATACACCCTCCATTAATGTTTCATCTTATTACTATGTTTTTCTTGAATAAGGGTTGCCAGGAGAAGTACAAGTGAGTACACCCTCCTAGTTTTAGTCTAGTTTGGTTGGCATACCCTTGGGAGTAAAAGGGCTTACACCCCTAGGGTCTTTATTGATCTAACTCTTTATTTTAAGACTCCATCCACCCAATTTTTTGAAGGCACTAATCTGATTTTTGCATTGGAGAAATAAAATAGCGCATTGGGAAACATGTTTTTTGTCATTTCCATTTTCAGCAATTTGGGTTTTGTTCCTTGTGCCTAGCACACCTCTTACCCACTAGGGCATCCCCTCTAAAGGGGAATTTCTTCTTGTTGTTATAAAACTTCATCTACAGCCATTAGGACTGCAGAAACCCTAACTCTCTTTCATTTATAACTTACTTTTCAATCGTCATAATTTGCTAAGAGTCTGCCACATTCATCTACTTGACCTAGTGCAACTTTTGGGTGGATTCTTTGTGAGTTTTGGTGGTTGGATTTGTTGTTGTAACAACTTGTTTGTTACAGCCATAAGGCTGCAAAATATCTCTGCAAATGATTTTTATTAAAGCCTTGTTTCATTGCTAAGGTCTTGTGCTTTCATTCTTG
Source organism: Picea engelmannii (assembly GCA_009831015.1). Classification (NCBI taxonomy): domain Eukaryota; kingdom Viridiplantae; phylum Streptophyta; class Pinopsida; order Pinales; family Pinaceae; genus Picea; species Picea engelmannii. The sequence continues at coordinate 55,571 of ML842447.1, read as the reverse complement.
AGTATCACTAGTGTTTATCTGACTTATCTCTAGCATCATTCATTGGACTTTTAGCAATTGTTTAGCAGCTCTAATACTTATTTCTTTGCTGATATACATTGTCTTTTACTGCTGCAATTAGGGACAGCAAGCTTAACTTGCTTGTCAACCTAACATTATACATATATGCTTGGCTTGTTCTTGTGTCTCGGGCAGGTACAACATTCTTGGCAGGTGTTTTTATCTCTTGGAAACCATTGGCTACCACCAAGACTCTTCCCCAAGCCTTTCCACAACTTCTATCTTGACCTTTAGGGGGACTTTACTTCATCTCTTCACTTTCCATCTCATTCCCCCAGGGTCACTGGGATTCCCCCCTTGAGGTGATTCTATCATCTCTAAAGTGACAGGAATACCTTCCTAAGGTGACAGTGGGTAGGTGTTCTGTAAGTTGTCTCCATTTGGTGGTTGGGTCAAGATTTGCCCAACCTAAGACTTGTGCGATAACAGACCTCATCTTTTTTTGTTCCTAGAACCACACTTGGTGCACAACCTTCTTTCAGGTCAATTGTCGAAATAAAGGAGAAGCAAGAGGTTGATAAGCTTGTCAGTAATTTTTTCCTATGGAGTGACATTCCTTTTAACATTGCCAAGAATAAACCATTCTATCAACCTATGTTTGATGTGGTTGTTATTGTTGGCACGTGGTACAAGGCCCCTACCTATGATAAGTTGAGAGGGCCTGTTATCGCACGGTTTGTAGGAAAGATCTGAAAGCTTGAGTTAGGGCTTGAAACCGGCGTAACAGGAGCTTCCCCACCCACTGTCACCTCGATGGGGGGCTCTTTCTATTTAGGAGGGCAAGTCCAAGGGAGACGTCCCTAAGTCAATCTGGATAAATGAAGGCTAAGGAA
>ML842447.1:33407-44291 GCA_009831015.1 Picea engelmannii | reverse complement strand
ACCTTGTGACACTTTTCGACTCCATCAATTCTTTTGCCATCTGCCACCATCACTCTTATATCTGCGATTGGATACACAAATAGATTTAATCTCTTTGCAACAGTTATATCTATGAAATTATGGGTGCTCCTTGTGTCTACAAGTATGGTGACATTCTCTTTTTTCAATGTTCGCAATTGTCCTATTTTTGTTATTGCAACAAGGGATATCTTGGGCATTTCCTCTTTAGGCTCTGTATTTGGAACATCATTTTCTTCTTTACATTCATCTGGATCACTGCAAGATGTGATTGATTCCTTCTTCGCTTTGCAAGTATATAATCTTTTATTGTTGCATCTGTTCTCTGGTGACCATTTGTCTTCACAATATCTGCATTTGTTTACCCATTTCTTATCTGGGTCCTCTTCCCTTAAAGGGGGTGATACATACTTGTTAGACTTGTCTGTAGAATATTTTGATCTTTCATTTGAATATATGTTTGATCTTTCTGGGCCTGTGAATGACGGCCTATTAAACTTGTTTTTGTGTTCAATTAATTTTGTTGCATGTCTAGCATCCTCCACAGATTTAGGGTTCCATAGTTTTATTTCACTACGGATGTAAACCTTCAACCCACAGATATACATTTTTAACAACTTTTCATCTGTGAATATGATTTGTCTTGTTGCCAACACTTCTTATTCTTGTGTATAGTCATTAATGTTGCATTTTTGTTTAAGATGCACAAATTTGTTATACAGTTCATCCTCTTCTTCATCATAGAACCTTTTTAATAGGGCAATTGTGAAACTTTGCAAATGAAAGGAACAAGCATCACATTTACTGGACTACCACAGAAACCAATCATAAGCTTCCCCTTCTATATTGTTGGAGCATGTCATTATTTTTTCTCGTTCACCTAGTGGGGTATTTGATTCAAAGATACCCTCCATTTTTTGACCTAGATGAGAACTCCTCTATGGTCCTTACCGTCATATTTCAGTAAATCTTTTTTAAATTTTTTAAATTCTATATTTTGAAATCTTAGGTTATACATACTACCTAAAAAAATTATTTCTGGTGCTTCTTGATTTCTCTGATCAATTTTATTTTGTGATTCTGGACTCTGTGGCGATCTTCAGTGGGCTAAGGGTTCTGCACATAATTCGTCCACACATTCGATTAGTTCGTCAATTATTTATATCTGTTCAATAAGCATCCTCGTAGTGTCATCCTTGTCAATACCCCTCATTTTAATAAGTTTTGCCATCGTTCCTCAGACTTGTTTATTAATGTGTCAATTGTCTTCTTTTTCTAATAATTTATTGAATTGTTACGTTAATTCTTTTTGTCTTTCGTCGAATTCTTTCTGACTCTTCTCAACATTATCGAGAGGATGTCTTATGTCGTTGACTTTGTCTCTATAACGGTTAATATCCGCTTGTAACTCCTCTCTTTTTTTCTTACCTGATTCCATATTTTTATTTTAATTAAATATAACCCAAGAATTTAGATGATGAAGTGATTTTATAAAGTGACTTTATAAAGTACAATATTCCAAGGTTAAAACAAAAAAAAGTTTATGAATGATTTTGAGAGGCACGACTTTATGAAAAATCTTGATTGGTCAAAATAAAAAAATGTTGAGTGGGAATGTGGAGCGAATAGTACAGACAGCAGCAAATCATACAATGGATAGTACCGCGACAGTGTATGGCATACAGTACGGAAGCAATGTACAGTGGACAATACGACTGTGGTGTACGGCGGATAGTGCACAGTTGCAACAACAAGATGGATGGTTGTGTCTGTACGAACATGTACAGCTTCTAATCTGCTCTGATACTAATGTAGCAATCAGCTTTGTTATTAATTGTAGACAGAATATTTTTAGTAATTATATTTATTGCATTGGTTTTTGGGACAGGAGGACATGTCCCCGGGACGACTAGAGCACACCCCCAAATTTTTCTAGGGATAGCAGTAATATATATATGTATATTAAAAAACTATTAAAATTTTAGAATTCACCATAAACATTTGTAGTCGCTTCAAGCTTGTAAGCATAACAAGTTATACTATATAGCAGTATGCACAACCCTTACTCTTGCCAATTCTAAAAACTCGAGCAATTTAAAAAAGTGCCAAGTGACATTCCATTATTGGCTGCTAGACATGAGCAAAATGTTGTTTAGCTTTAGGAAATTTAAGTGAGAACTATCTCTATAGCAGTTTTTCTTCCCCATATTTCTTGTTAATGATGATTATGTTAAAACATAAAAGGCATTCCCTTCTCAATAGGTTTTGCAGATTTTTACAACTGTGTTGAAAACCTCTATAAACACTTTGGTTCCGTAAAGAGATTAGATTCATATTTCAGATTAAGAGGGTGATTGAAAAGGAATTTATTCAAACATTTAGTACCCAATCCAAGTCACTACTACCTGATTGTTTTCACAATGTTTGAGGTTGGGATGGTGGAAGCACTAGACTTGAATGACTCCTGGATGTTGATGATTACACCGCGTGAGACATCCTCCAGGAAACAGACCTGAGAGAGAGCCCCTGAGTTGGGCATGTGGTTCCTATCTAAGACAGAACTGGAACGTTGTGCTGACCTCCTCCTTACAAAGAGTTGAGATGATACTCCAGATGATTCTCCTGTGTAACGCAGTGAGAAAGAAGATCTGCTGAGTTGGACGTGCCTGTGGCTGAGCACAGGTGAACGTGTGAAATCCCATGAGTTGGGTGCATCGTTCTGAGACAGAGATGAAACAATGTAGTAGCCTCCTCTGAGCAGAGAGTTGAGATGATGAACTCGAGATGACTCTCCTGTGTAATGCAATGAGAAAGAAGATATGTTGAGTTGGACGTGCCTGTGGATGAGCACAGGTGAACGTGATCCTAGTGGTTGAGCAGTAGTGAGTGTGGTTCTCCTGTGAGATGCAATGAGATAGAGATGTGGACATGCCTGTGGTTGAGCACAGATGGATGTGCCCCTAGTGGTTGAGCACTAGTGGGTGTATAAGATCCCTTGCTATATTGTTCAAGAGTCAGACTTACCTATAACCCTATTTGTAATGTAAAGGGTACAAGTCGACCCCACCTTAATGTAAAAGATAATTAATCTGGTAATTATTAATTATATTGTGAGTTATTGAGGTCGGCCCTGTTGTGCCAATAGACACTTCTGTTGGCAAGCTCAATCTAATATAAATAAAAGTAAATTCCCCATTGAGGAATTATATCACAAGTGTGAGTTTGGAAATTTCAGCAAACACTTGTTCTTGGGAAAAGTGCGCACCTCTCTTGGGTGCTAGGTTTCTAGGGTTTGTAAGCACCCTTTTGTGTGTTAGGTGTTTATGGTGGTGAAGGTCTTTCTCTTGAAGAATATAGCAAAGGATTGGTTGGGTTTTCTTCCCTTGTTGAGAAGGGTTTCCCAGGATACTTCTTGTGTACTTGTGCATGGTGTTTCTTCTTGTGATCTTGATTGCTACAACAAATTGTTTATGGTTTAAGTAAAATACTAAGATGGAATGAACTTCTTGCTTAAGCCTAGCTTATTGAAAACTCAACACTGGAAACCCATGTACAATATGTAAAAGCTAAGATGACCACAAAAATGAGAAGAACAAGAGCAATAACCACTAGGATCATCCCTTTGAAATGTTGCATTTCCTGTTTTCTTTGACATGGAAGCTTTGCTTGTTATAATGTTCTTGCTGAAAATACAATATTTAAATCACCAAAAACTCAAATCGAAACCCATCATACAAAACCCACATTTTGGTCTACAACTTGTACAACAAATTTAGATTCAGTGCAATACAAAAATAATGGATGGGAAAAATGATCATATTGTCCAATCATCAATTATCGTGATTGTTAAAGCTGAAGATATATGCCTGGAATATCCCCACAATCTGCCAAGAAAATCCCTGAAATCTGCCTAGAACATCCCTGAAATCTGTCTGGAACGTCCCTGAAATATGCCCGGAACATCTTGGGGACGGACAACAAGTCCCCGAGTCCCCTATGGAGTCCCCAGCAATTTCAGGACGTTTCCTAAGGGTCCCCAAAACACGGGGACGTCATGTACGTGGGTTTTTTTGGGGGGATTGATAAAATAATAATGATGATACAATTCACCTTGTGACGGTTTACTTATACGCATTGACTGGTCACAAGGTGAACGAGTACGTACCCTTTGACCTTTCTTTTAGTTACATTATATTTATTATTATTTATATATTTTATTATGCTTATCACAAAAAATCATTGGATGCACTATGATGTTAGACGGTTGGACGAATCTTTATTAAATATGTTGATGCATCTACAAATATTAAAGATGCAATATTATTATGTGAGTTGTTGGATAGGTTCACTCAGGAGGTGGGTCCACAGAATGTTGTCAAAGTCATAACGAACAACGCTACTAATTATGTTGTTGCAGGAAGGTTTCTTATGCAAAGGTATCCTACCTTGTTTTGGACTCCTTGTGCTGCACATTGTATTGATTTGATTTTAGAGGATATGGAAAAAAATCCTTATATCAAGGATATTGTTGAATCAACTAGGAGCGTCACAAAATTCATATACAATCATGCATTCGTGCTTAGCTTGATGAGAAGATTCATAAATAACGATGAGTTGGTGCATCTTGCAATCACACGTTTTGCCACTAGTTTCATATATCTTCGGTCTCTCTTGGCTTGTATGTGGGAGGTGAAGAGAATGTTCCTTTCAGATGAGTGGCATGCTTTATCATTTAGCCGTAAGCCAGAGGGGGAGACCATATGCAGGCTAGTACCATATCATGAGAGAATTTGGTGGGAGTGGAGGAGGTGTGTGCCATTAGCAAACCTTTGGTAAAGGTTCTTCGATTGGTTGATGGAGACAAGCCCACAATGGGCTACTTGTATGAGGCCATGGAAAGGACCAAAGAATCCATTTGTGCCTATTATGATGACAAGCAGGATGATGGATTTGAGAAATGGCTATTGATATGGTTTTAGATTTGATGTTGAGGTTATGGATAGATTCCTCACCTGTGTTCAGATGATGGTGCCAATTTCGCAAGAACGTGCGAGGATTTCCAAAGAAATGGAAATATATAAGATGTTTGTTGGGACATTTGGTTTTGACATGGCTATTAAAGAGAGCAAGACCAAAATGCCAGGTAAGCTTCATTATGTTTCAAATTTCAATGTCTCTTCTTACTTTGTTTCAACTTTCAACTTTCAATGTCTTTTCTTATGTTTCTCTTATTTGTTGTAGATGCTTGGCGGACAAGCTATGGCGCAAGAATGCCCAATCTACAAAAACTTGCCATTTGGGTGCTTAGTCAAACATGTATCTCTTTAGGATGCGAGCGCAACTGGAGCGTATTTGAGAAAATACACACCAAGAAGCGCGACAGGTTAAAAATTTCAAATTACGACCTAATATGAGATACTCTTCACAGTTCTTGAGGCGATAGCCCTTGACTCCTATCCCCACTCGACTCGTCAGCACACTCATAAGCCCATCCCTAGCTCCTGCCCCATGAATCGTTGGTTCAATGAAGAATGAAAAACCCTTCACAAACAGCTTCGTTTCACCCTCACACACAACCCCTCATCCTCCCCCAACCTCCATAAAACTTACCGTAAACTCCTTTGTTGCAAAAAGCAAACGTTCCTCTCCCAAAGCAGATGTGAACTTTGCACAACCCTCTGCCACTCCCCGAAAGCCTTTTGGCATGCCCTTTTTCCTAGACATCATGCCATCCCACCCAACCTAGACCTCCAATCCACGTTCTCCCACACAACCTCCCTTTATGACCTTCCTGGGTAACCTCCCACATACATAAGCTCTCGTCCCCCTTCATGCCACTTTTTCTCTGAGAGAGACATCAAGGGAGCAGCCAGAGCTCTAAGCACCAACAAAGCAACAGATGAAGAAGGCCTCTAGGCCGAATTCCTTATGCATGGCATCTGATCCCTTGATTCACATATTGCTAATTTATTTAACTATGTGGTATGTTCATGTTTCCCTCACTCCTGGACAAGGCACATCATTCACCCAATTCACAAACCGAGGAATAGTTTTGATACAAACAATTACAGGACTATCATGGTGGGACATCCATTCCCCAAACTCTATTCCACAGTTCTGCATCCACAGCTTTTTGATGATTTGGAGATTCATCATCTCAGAGCTAAGGGACAGATCGATTTTCGCCCGAATTTCCAGACGGATGACATTTTTACACTCCGAGCCATTATTGAGGAGGCTCGTCATCTCTCTTCGAAGGTTTATTGTTGTTTTGTAGACTTCTGGAAAGCTTTTGACATAGTGTCGTGAGAGGCTTTATTCCAAAGACTTCACGACATCAACATACCTGAGACCCTCCAAGCAACCATCATGAGATTGTATGAGGCAGTTTTGGGATGTTTGAGGATGGCTCATGCCCTCTCTGACTTCATTCAAAGTACCATTGGGGTAAAGCAAGGATGCCCCCTCTCGTCGACTCTTTTTGGGATCTATATTGATGAGCTAGAGTCTTTCCTCCACAACCACATCCAAGAAGGAGATGGTTGTCTTCTTCATCGGGTGTTAATCTCCCTACTCCTTTTTGCTAAAGATTTGATCTTGTTGGCTTCTACTCTTGAAGGCCTACAAGGATAGATTGATGCACTAGCCAGTTTTTGTGACCTCCGATAGTTGACCGTTGACCTTGGTCAAACCAAGGTCATGATCTTCAATGCATCAAAGCGCCCTCTCAAAGACTTACACTTCTACTTCTAAAGGTTAGAGATTGAGATCAGCACAGCTTACATCTACCTTGGGGGGGTCCAGTTCATGAGGCCTCGTTTTGGTATGTGGTAAGCCCTCTAGCCTTGGCTCAACAAAGGGTATGGGTCCCTAGCCCTCATCAAGAGACTGTGCTTCCATAGTTAGTTTCAGGACATCTCATTCAAACTCTACCTCATGGAGGCAATTATCAGACCCACGCTACCCTATGGCTCAGAGATCTAGGTATCGAGCTTGATACAGATAGATTGGACTCAGTTAAAGATAGTTCAGACCTTGCTTCTCAGGCACATCATCAAATGCAAACGTACAGTTGCATAGTCCATTATTCAGGCAGAGTTTTGTGTCCAACCATTTCTCCTCGAGGTTATCTTTCGCTTGATCTCCTTCATTCATACAGTCAGATCTTTCAAGGACAATGCTACCATGAGAGAGAGGTAACCCTTTCTTGCACTCTACTCCTTAGAGGCCCTCACCTCAGATCACTCCATAGGTCGTGCACGAGATTGGTTTTCAAAGGCATCCAAGTTTCTCTAGTTGATGACCATCTCCCCAACGCGCTTCCCCCTTTCAGGTACTTTGATGTGTTGGTCCATCTCTTGCCGACTAGATAGATAGTGAATCGAGACATCAAAGAGGACATATACAGACTATATATTCAGGTCACCTGGACCTCACCCCCGACGAGCCTGGGCTCAAAGATGTCTTTCTACTTAAAGCACTTTTTGGAGCTACAGGATGGTATCATTGTCCGGCCCCCATACACATACAAACATTGGATGCATTAACTCGGGATCCCTCTGTGACAACTCTGAGTTGGTTCTCATCAACTCTAATCAAATAATGATCACCATATCCCATGTTCTGATAGGCTCTGTCAGATCTGTCACCTACAGGAGCCAAAGATAGAGATGCACCTCATTTTTTTATGCCCCGTATACTATGAGATTAGAGGACGTTACTACTTCCTTTATAGAGACTCGGGGGGCTCCCTCTTTACTTTCTTTCAATATCGGGATCAAAGATTCCTAGCTCTTTTCATCAGAGAGATTTTCAGTCATAGATCCCAACTCGTGCACGCTCCCCCACCCTGGGTAGTTCAAGACGATCACCTCATACTTTCATGCCCTTCCATCAAATTGAAGCAACAAACGACAGTCTGAGTTCAAGAGTACTTAAAACCGTAGAGTGGTGAGACCTTGAGTCTCCTCTCAGCCTCCCATCTTGGGAGATCAACCGATATGTCTGAGACCAATTCAAAGGTGCAAGACCATACTTATGACCACACACAGTGATAGAGGGTTCAGCTCCAGGATTCAGAGCAAAGCATCTCTTGCTTGTCGGATTGCCTTCCAGCGGCAATGGACTAGTCAAAAATCTCTTCAGAGTTACTTTCCCTCGACCTTGAATGGTAGGAGAACTAAGCTTCACCGCTCCTACATCCCCCCAGGGTCATATAGTTGAATCCTCCTAGGCACTCGAGAATTCCGACAGCTAGCCAATGTGACCCTTGTCGCCCCCCTTGCCATCAATCATCATATTCAGGAGATCTTGATCTCATTGGATTCTTCTTCAGATCTCTCTTTCCCCTTCTTGGCTAGTATTGAGTTGTCCAAACTCCTACCTTGGACACTCTCACTTTGTAACACTGCACCTATGATATTGTTATATACACTTTATTTTTGGTTTAGCTAGACCTAGTTCTTAGCCTTGTCGGATATTTACCTAAACTTCACTTTCAGTTTTCTTATATCTTTCTCTCATTGCATGGGAGTTGCTTTTGCACTCCCACATTGTACTTGTTCTCATTTGTACTTGTGCAAAGCCTGCACAAGATATCTATATGTGTAACAATTGGAAGTTTCTACCACTGACACCTGAGTAGATACTTCCATTGTTTTAGTGATGGAAAAGGCCCAACACAAGGGAGGCTTCCCTGGTGACCTCAAGGAATCAAGTAGCAAGATTAGGCGAGCCTACAGCCTCCTATCTTGGTCACCTAGATGTTAAGTATGGGTCTAGGAGAGGTAAAAGGAAAATGAGGTAATTGTTTCACCTGTACGAGACGATAAACAATCCAAAGAATAATATAAACAATTACCAAGTTATATAGCTCATCAATGACCTTTTAAACACTAGTGACTAGACAATCAAATAAACCAATTATTGTTGCAAAATTACAGCAATAATACAATGTATAGCAGCAATTATTATTTTGTAACAGCAATAGGAAAATGTACCTAGAGATATAGCAATTGAGAATAAAAATTAAGCCTTCAACATGTGCACTAATATTCAATTGCTAGACTATGATTATGAGTATCTTTAGTTGCTTTTCCAAGTAAGTATGCAACAATAAAATCAAACCCTAGAGGCTATAGCAAACATTTATAACAACACCTATAAACATCATTTGTTTGCCAAAGTTAGAGTTAGTAGAGTTAGTCAAATCGCTTGGAGAGAGAGTGTGTTGATTCTAAGAGTACTTTCACCACAAAGAGAACTCTAGACTAGTGTCGTTGACTTTTCTAGGGCTATGAAGTCAAGCATGCAACACTTGAAGAATGAATTAGATACTGAAGAAGAATGGAGTTTTATCCCGAAGGTGCAACCTCTCTTGGGCCTTAGGACTAAAACTTGCAAGAAAACAATTTCTATGGTGCAACCTCTCATGGGCCCTAGATGCCATTTTCCCTCTTCTAGATTGCCTAGTTCAAGAATCAAGATGGAATAGGATCAAAACCCTAAGGTGCAACCTCTCTTGTGCCTTAGGTCTTTGAACCCTAGCAAGAGACTAGGTCTCTTAATGCCTTCAGACAAAACTTGGACAAACAAAAGTGTAGAAGGAGAGAAACCTTTATGACTCCTTCCTAGGGTTTATTGAAACAAAGTAACATAAAACAAGATAGCAATTATCACACTATATCATGAGCAAACACATTAACTTAAAGCAAATTACTTACTCATCCAAGTCGCTTGCCAAGAAAACCCTAGTTACAACAAGATATCATCCAAGAAATGCAAGCATCCACAAAATAATCCTTCTCCAAGAGATGTGCACTAGATCCAAGAAATGCAAGCATCCACAAAATAATCCTTCTCCAAGAGATTTGCACTAGATCCAAGAAACCAAATAGAGTAGAGCGAAACTTTTAGAGGTCTCATTCACAAGTGTGAGGAGTGAAGTGAGGATGAAAATGAGTTGGAGCACTAGCCTTATTTATAAGGTAACCCTAGCGCTCAATTATCCACAAAATGTCAACAATTCATCTTACAAGTGGGGTTTGTTATAGCACAAGTTGTAGGTTGGGCAAAGCCCGACCCAACCACAAAAAGCAAGTGCTACAACTTGGGAATCCTACACCCAATGTCACCTTGATGTAGGCCCTGTTATCCCCGATTTCTAGGGATAACTAGGAGATCATGTCTCAAGGCCCACAGGTCCTAGACATGGAGTACCGAGAGCAGGATTGACCTGAGCATGGCCCTGGAGGGCCCATCCTTCTTCTTATTCATCAGATTTGTCCTGTCAGCAGCAGCAGCCTCCATCACCATCGGCTTGGACTTGCATCAGAGAAGGCTCTTGCTCCATGAGGTAATTGGTCCAGGTATCATGGTATGTGTCATGTTTGATCATTATAACTTTTAGATATATGCATCAGGTTCCTTACATTTCTGACAACTGCTTGGATCTTACACTAACCCGCTTGACCATTGTTGGGGGGATTGACGGGGTGCCCTAGCAAGCTTTTATCCATGGGTTTTGGTTAGCCACCAGGGGGGATTTGAAGAGCCATCGTCCGCTCCCACCATACTATCACTTTACATCTTATCTCCCATACATCCATCCCATTCCCCTAGTCCGGGCATTAGGATGACCTTTGAAGGGTTACACTTTGTCCTGTGGGAAGAAGGGGCTAAAGGCCCAGGGGGTAAAAGCAGTTGGTAAAAGATAAAATCCATGGGAAATAAAACCTAGAGATGCTTCGCCCAGGGATCCCCGAGAAGGCAATAAAAGGCCTCTCGATAAGAAACAAAAGGGACCCGAAGAAAAATAATAAAACAAGACCTAACCAAGAGGATGGGAGGTCTCATCACGAGCCGGCC
>ML842443.1:35815-56606 GCA_009831015.1 Picea engelmannii | reverse complement strand
ATCAACAGCATAACAATACAAATGAATTCCTTGAAAATGTAGTGCACCCATGGCTTCCTTTTATAGCATAACTTTGAGGCATTATTCAACCAACTTTTAGTGTGAACAAGGGGCCATTTAGGGCACCCTTAGGTCTTTGACCAGCCACCCAACCGGATTCAGTCGAGATTTGGGTGTCAAATCGACTTGGAAGCTGAACCAAAAGTGGGTGGGAGGCCGACCAATATCATAAATGCGTCGTTTTGAGGGATGCATGGTTTTTGGCGTCCACAGCCATACATCATGCGCATGTGCTCTTTTTCTTGCATTTCTGAATGGCGCATGTGCGCACACTCCCTTTGTAGTCTTAGCGCATGTTGATTTTATTGTTGATTGTATAGTTTTGGGCCTTTTGGAAACGCATTTTTTGTCCATGGGTGAACTAATAGTTGTTTGGAGATGTTGGATTCATGTAACCATTTGCGGATGAAATTTCAGTGATAACAAATTCCCCCTGATGTGTGAGGTTAGGAGCATACGTATAGCTGAAATACATCAATGTTTCTTATACTAATAGTACCTATGTAAGAAAGAGTGTTGTGAGGATTATCAAGAGTGATCCATTGGAAGGACAGGGAGACCTGTAGGACCCAAGCTTTTCCTAGGGTGTGGAAAAAATAAAACTGTGTACAAACGAGGCGAGCATGCCCCATGCTCGTGTCATGTAACTCAAAATACAGTGACTGAAGTTGTTGTGGACATAGATCACTGTAGGGTGCTCCGGGGTGGTTTGATAATAACAGAGGACAATTTTGATGGTGAACAAGCTCTGAAAAGATAAGTAAGGACAACTGTGGGAAGTGTCGATAAATGTGCAGACATTGATAGTCTATCAAATTTCCGAGGTCTTCGGCTAAGATAAAACAACTGCAATAGTCGCAAAGTAAGACCCATTGTAACATGAGATGTTGTTGAATTTGAATTTTAAGGGGGTCAACGACAACAGAGAACAATGGTGGTTTTCCCTGTGTTGTCTGAGACTCCTCATTGTAAAGGTAATGAGAGTCAAGATACGGTCGCCCTTCTAGAAAATATGCTGATGTCGAAAGAAAGGGAGACGTGACTTCGCGAAGCAGAGGGATTCATGGAATCCACTTGGATAAAATCAGGAACTGATGAGTAACATGGACGAAGTATAGGAGTAGTGAGACTCAAGACTGTCGTTGGCTGGGGAGAGATGTAAAGTGGCAACAACTGTGAAACTGAATCTAGTGTCAGGGGGACAACTAGATGATGGTAAATTGTGCCAGAGGCGTGACAAAATGGATAAACACAGATATCAAAAGGTGTATGGGATTTCAGATACTTTGGGTTTATGGATAATGTCATTGATGTCGGGAAGTGAAAAAATCCCCAACCAAGGGCGACAAGGGTTGTTTTTCCAGGGAAAGGAAGGTTGCTAAAGGCGACAACAAAAAGCTATGAAAATGTGGAAAAAGGGTTTGTACAATTACCAAAAGAATAAAAAATAAGTTGGGATAACTGTGCAGATACAGAAATGGGTGCCCCAGTGTAAGATGGCTTGGCCTGATGAGGGCGCAAGCTGCTCGAAAAAAAAAAGTGGAGGGTGGAGGCCCCATAGGTGGGTTTCTATATTAGGGAAATGTATGGAGGACAATCTGTAGATGGGAAAAATGATAGTGGGTGAAATGGATGGTTAATGATACTGCGGAGGTGTAGTCAAAACTAGAACCATGATGAAGTAATCCGGGAGTCCATTGGGTAGGCTAGCAAAATGAGGAGAAGGGGTATGTGGCTAGTTCTCAACGATGCGTAAGACTATCGGGACTCCCATCCCTAAAGGGTGAAAAAAACATGTGTGTCAAAGTGTTAAGGGGACTATAAATGGGACAACTCATGTGGGGGAGAGTGCTACTGGGTGTCAGTACCGAAATGTAGTGGAGGTGACAGTACTGCAGAGCTAGATATAGGGATCCTAGAGGCAAAGATCGGAGGGTGTGATTGGGATATGCATTTTGATATTCAGAGGGAATGACTACATGCCAGTGTCGATAATATACCTGGAAGGATACCGCTGATATGTAATGATCAAGTAGCTTCACACATGAAAATCGAATACCCGACGTGAACAATATCTGAAGAGAAAGATCATATAACAGTTATTCAATAATATGTGAATGTAAGCATGCATACCTGAGAATTATATGAGAACAATTCCCCCCAAGGGATGAGGATGGAAAGTGGCCCTGGGAAGGGAATGGTGTAGTTGACAGGGTCCTGATCTTGTCGCTGAAGACAGAACAAAAAAAGGACACCTGGAGCTCCCGGAAATGAGTCTGGAAGTTTGGAAAAATGGACTATATATAGTTGTAGGGTCCATAATTCCACCTCATTTGTACCTGGTGTATTATTGAGTGGACAAGAGATTGTAGAGGAGATATTTTAAGGAGGTTGCGATGGTTCACTCGACATAAACCAAATATCTAGATATTGTGGGTTGAAAATGGTAGTCGGACGTAGAATTTCCGTGGGGAAATGAATTGGAGAATTGGGGGGCTTTGGGGGTAAATCCTCATATAAATCATCTAGGAACCATGGGGGAGTAGGGAGTGCCTTAGGTTCCAGTGAAGAGATATGAACCATATCCAGTGATGGGGTAAGGGTACTCACTGGTTCTGTTGGAGGAGGGGGTGTATGATTTTGAATAAGGGCCAGTTGGCGACGCCTGTATTCAATGATCATAGGACATTGATATGTGAAATGATCAAGTGATTCGCATAGAGAGAAAGAACATCTCATATGTTTGTTGACTGAGGTCATGACATAATGGACATCGGTCACATGTTTTGGCGTGGGTTCTTGCTGAAAGCTCTGGCATACAGATGTTAGCATCTACCGGACCTGAGGTAATGCTGGAAAATGGTGTGTGTAATGGCCATATTATGAACAAATGGCACATGCGAATTTGGTTCGTTGTCCTTTGCTACTTATGTTCTGGGAGATAGCGACAGTACTGGAGGAAGCGACGAGTGGTGGTGGTGCTCGAGGGAGTGGAATGCGATTACGTAACTTAGGGAGAGATGGGCACTTGTTGGTGGGGTGTCTTTATTTCTCACATAATGTGCAAGGAGGTTGGACACATGGGGGAAGTGGAGCAGTCGGCTCCTTATTTTTTTGTCTACCCCTAGCTATAGCAGGGGTGCTAATGAGTGGGGGTGTGAGTGGGATGGTGGGGGTAAGTATGGGAATTTGCATCAGGATTCCTTCTATTTGGGGAGGGAGGGATGGTTGAGGACCATCTTAGGTGGATGTAGATACCATACTGGGATTTCCAACACCATGTTAGGAAGGGTGAGAGTTGCAACTACTTGGAAATCTTGTAGACCTAGTGGGGGGTAAAAGAAAGGGATTTGGGTAATGGATTAGGGGACTGTTTCCCAAACTGGGATATGGCCTTGGGGGAGGGGAAGATCAGGAAAGGGTAGAGTTGAACAAGGTCGAGGAGATTCCTGACGAAGGAGTTATGTGACTAGTGGGACATCATGGATGAAAGGGGCCTCGGTGGGAGGGAGAGTATCTTCAGTTGTCGTTCCTTTGGTGGAGATGACACATACTTGTACGGAATGATGGAGGAGCGGTGGTGTTCCGTGGTATGTCCCTAGTGAGGATGGGTACTTAAAAATTTTGAGGCCCATCTCGATGAGTGGATAGGCATCCAGATTAGTGTGGACAAAAGGGAGGATGTTGTCGATGTTGGATGAAGGGTTAGGCTCATAATGTGATACCTGATCAATGGTAATGATCTTTCCATTATGAGGAAACATCATGGTTCGGAACACATAAGAGGTAACTGCCTTCATATCATACATGTAGTTATGAACAAACAAAATATTGTAGTCGAGTGGGGCATCAATAACCTCAATGTCAATAAGGATAGTTTTTCCCCCAATTTCGACGGGGACATTTTGGAAGATCCCCTCGGGAGACGAGGGTCGTCCATCATAAGCCCTCAGAGTAATAGCGGATGGTATTAGCTCTGGAAAGCCAAGTTTATGTCGAATGATTTTGGACATGATGCATGTGGATGCACCTTCGTCAATGATGCAGTGGTGAACGGTGATGTTCTGGAGTTTAACCGATATTTGAAAAGAGACAAGACTGGGGAGACGAGGTTCTCCATTGTCGAGATCAAATGTGATGAGTCGAGTATCGACAGGGTTGACTACCCCTAGAGAGGAAAGTAATGACTTCCATTGAGTAGGACAGGTTTGAAGAACTTCTAAGACTGACATGGTAGCGGGGGATTGGGCCAAGTCGTCGACCAGACTATAATTGTGGGTTGCCCTAGCTTGAGGGTTATGGACATTCCTTCGCAATGGGATGTGAGGGATGCGAAGAGGTTTTTCAGTATTAGGGTGCGAAATCGTCAAAGGTGGGCCAGTCGCGACTGGGGTGGCCTCCGAGGTAGTGGGATTCGGGTCAAAGGGTGCATTGTATTGATGATTGCACGTTTGTAGAAGGACCTCTTTCTCACTAGTGAGGATGATAGTTCAATCTACCGAAGTGCCTAGGTTGTGATATGGTCCTGCCTGTGGTGGGGCAGGGTGCATCTCTTGTTGGGTGTTCATTACCCCTTGATGTGGTATGGGGTTTTGCAACATGGTCGGGGATGGGTGCTGCACATATTTTTGTGGGGCCTGTTGGGGGGCAGGCAGGGCTAATGGATGTGGTCCATTACCAGATTCTTTCATCCATTTGAAGTCTGCTATTTGGGGGCAATGGTGAGTATAATGGACATACTCACCACAAAGGGCACAAGGGAAGTTTGTCCGAATATTGTTGTTGTTATTTCCTTGGCATTTGTTGTTATTTCCCCATTGAGGGTTCTGGTTCCCCTGGTTCTAGTTGCCCCCTGCAGGTTGGTTCTACTGAGGTTGGTTCTAGTTTCCTCCTGGTCCGAGATTATTATTGTTTCAGTTTTTCCCTTTCTTTCTAGCATTGTTTGACTGATGGGATGGATTAGTCGTATTCAGTTGCTCAAAATTTTGGTATTGATGAACGGGGGATGGTTGAACAAAGTTAACCCCAACATGTGGTTGTCCTTGTGGTGAAGGAATAGGTTTGGGGGGACCAGGAAATGGAAAGTACGGATTATGTTGTGGTAACGATCCATAGGATGCATAGGAAGGTGTGGTGGTTTCACTAGTGCTTAGTGTGTAAGAAGAGGTGGAGGGGGTACTGGAATTAGGTTGAGCTACAGGGCGTATTGTGGGTGTTGGCAGTGGTTTGCTGGTGGACGGAGGAGAAGTCGAGGGGTATGGTTGTGGATAAGGGGGAGGATTATAATAAGGGGGTCCACTGTATGCAGGTGGATATTGAGGGGTTCCATACAATGGTGGTTGTTGGGGATGTGAATTGTGGTGTGTAGTGGTACCAATCAATCCATCCGCTGAGTGAGACATCCCAAGTTTGTCCTAGCCGAATGGCATGGGTCTCGGGGCGTCAGGTAGTACTGTATACAAGTACCCTGACTGTGAGTAAATGAGTTCGAACTATTGGGCCTTTCTAATGGATTATTCTTCAGACTGGGGGAAGGTGGTGGCCACATCTTTGGCAAGCAGGGAAACAAGTGATTTGAGGAACCAATTGAGACATTGTTGTGGAGTAGCTTCATATTTGCAGAGACTACGTCGCCGACACCATTCGTGAATGTGGTCAGCGATGTGCATGGTAGAGGTTTGTTTAAATTCTGAGAGTAGTTCGAGGCCATTGTCATGACGAATTGTTAGTTGAAAGAAGGTCAAGAATGCTTTGGCCAAGGATTCAAAGGTCACATGGGACCCGGATTTTTCTTCTACATACCACATAGCTGATGGGCCAGTGAGTGTACATTGAAATAACCTCAATCAGATGGAATCATCTGTGATTCTATTTGAAGAGAACCATAAGTGAAAGGTCATGATATGGTTGGTGAGATCATCTCCTGGTTTTCCTTCAAACTTGGGGATGTCTAAAGGCAATTTGGTCGGCATTGCTGGCCATGTGGGGTTGTGCAATATAGGATCATTGGTGAGTTTAGTCAGATCCGGTATGTTGAGGGAAGCCAAGTATGGCATCAGAGGTGGTGGTGGAGGATTAATTCCAGTCATAGTGTGAGTGTTTTGTGTACCTGACCCTTGAGGGGGACTAGGTGGGTTTGTACTTCCCCCTTGAGAAGAATTTGGCCCCTTGCTTCCATGGAAAGGAGAGTGTGTGGATGTTTGACCTTGGGAAGTGGACCCAAGCAGAGTGGAACCAAGAAAAGATGATCCCAAGACAGTAGCACTCACAGGGGTATGGGGAAGTATGGGTGATGAGTTGGCAAGACTAGGAACTCCCCCTAGAATGGGAGGGAGATTTAGCAAGCATCTGGAACGATGGGGGTTCTGTGGGTCCCCTATGATGTCCGAATAGCAAGGTGGATGTGTGAAAATGGTGATGAGAGAAATTAATGAACAAGATACTTTGTATAACTTGGACCTTCACAATATATCTCACAATCATATGTGATCACAAGAACATCATACACAAATCAATTGATAAAGAAGCATACATGTGGGTAGGTGGATTTTGTGCACGTGGGAGAACAAAGAGAAAAAATGCTTGTGTCCTAAAAGACGTAACATCCTTCCTCTCAAACAACATTGGACCTTCCAATAGCAATCAATAGTGGGGTCTGAAGCCACCGGAACAGGAACTAGTGAAGGATGAAGTAATTAGTTATAATGAGGGGTAGAAGGTGCATATCCCGAAAGAGCTAGCGATATTTCCCAATAGCCACACAAAATCCGATCAAGGTGCAATTGCAGCCCACAATTTCCACCTGGGTAGATGTCCTAAAATTTGGTCACTAGGTACCTTGGTCAAAGTGCGACATTTAGATTTTCGGCCTAATAAATGGGTCACGAGCTGGATCCCGTCCAAGAGGTGGGTGCCTCAAGGGGGGACACATAGAACAATTGGACCTTGGCCTTCAACCATTCACGAGTATCTCCCTGCCTTATGGTGTTAGGAACACTTGACTTGGATGATTTAAAGTTCCCTATTTGACAACTTCTATTGTTTGAAGATGTGAGAACCAGATAACGGGGAGTTATTTGGATGCCTATCCCCGAAATCCTACCTAGACTAAAAAATTTCTTTTGGCACCTCCTGTGGAGGAAAACTTAGTGAGTTTTTTAGAAAATTTTTAGGTGTGGTTGTTTGAGAGATTGGGGGTGTGATCCAATCTCATTGAAATTAAGTGAAAGTGGAGAGTTTCGTCAAGAAAAGGGCAGGGTGTTTCAGAATCCCTTTGGAGGAAACTTACTTTAACCTCCACGTTTCGAGATGAAACTAAGTGAATATTGACTTTGTGTGTGAATCAAGTGAAAGTGTGCCAATATTTTTAATAATTTAGGTGTCACCTTGCTGCAAGTGGAATTCGCTTGGTCCTTACAACTATTGATTACCTAATTAACTAAATGTCATTGGTACAACCTTGCTGAATTTTAAAGTCCCTAGGAAACTAGCATGTGGACATGTGGGTCCTTACTATTCCTTTAACTCCCTAATGTTATTTAATCTAAGAAAGATTTGAAAATATCATAGATTGTGGACAAGTGGGCATGTATGGGCCCGTTACAAAACCTTAAAACTTCCCTAGTGACTTAATCTACGAAAGTAATTTTCAACACTATCCTATCTTTGTAGCATGTGGTCATGTATGTGCCTGTTACAATATTAATATGTGTTTGAAAAAATAAACTAAGAGGAGTCCCAAGGGGGCTATTGTCCTCTCCTAAAGATTTTGTCTTTTTTAAGGGAGATGAAATTTTCCTTCAACCTCTTTCTGATTCTCAAAATCGCTTTGGGGTGCGAGAGAAGAGCATACTCAACGATTGATATCCAATTTCTGGTCCCAATGCAAGTTTTATATGTGATGTGGAATGATTCCAACTTAAACTTTAATCAAAGAAATCCATCCATGTGGCAACATGAAATCAAAAGAGGAAAAATAATGATTTTTAACCCCCTAAGTGTTTACGTTTTGACTATTCCCTTTATATGGAGAGGGAATGTAAGTGTGGTGTAGATTACAATATGCATGGAATCAACTTTAAGAAGGCTATGGACCTTCCACAGATCACAAAAATCTTACAATGTGTGTTTTTCTGCACAGGTGCACGGGCCTCAGAATAGACAGAGGCGCTCTGAGCGCCAATGCGTGAACTGCAAGCGATTTATGGGCACAGGTGCGTAGAAGGCACTGCGCGATATAGTGTTTTTGGCGCACATGCACTGAAGACGCACCTGTGGGTTAAAACATGTGCACACTGTCTGTTACACGGTCGTGAAGAAAATTTCGGATGAAATTCTCTTTGCTTAGCTTTGAACTTGGCCTTTTGTAGGTCGGCTTGGGCCGTTTATGATCCTTGCAAGTTAAAGAAACAAAAATAAGAACTAAAATAACCTAAATGGGGTAGGAAATTGATACCTTTCCCCAGTGGAGTCGCCAATCTGTTGCACCTCTTTTGTCACCTAAATGAGAAAAATAATGGTGCTTACAAGCACAGTTGGTTCAGCTAGGCAAGACAACAGTAAAGGAAAGGGTTAGAAAGATAAAGCATAAAAGATAAGCAAAGAATATACATTCTCCTTATGATTCTCTCTCTTATTATGGTCCCATATCTTAAAAACACTAATAGATAGAACCATTCTTGCTAAGATTCCTTGATTTGGCATAATGAAATTGAGTCCAATTAATTACTCAATGGAACCCCTATGCAAATTACACTGGTGAAAGTGTGCAAACATCATAATTTTGTTTGAATATAGGCCCAATTTTAAAAATATTCATAATTATGGTGATCTTGGATTTCATTCTTGAAATATTGTGGAGGAGATTGAGTGTTGAATGGGAAATGCAATGGAATCATAAGAGGTTCCCCTCCCAACATAGTCCTAATATTGATAAGATCCACTCATAAACTTGTATACGTTTTGGATCTGCCACAACTTGCAAACTATATAGGGAATTGGATATGAATTGTTTCTCTATTTCTACTTTTAGGGGCTATGCTTTCATTTCCATTGGTCCATTTCAAGAAAGTGATCAATTTATATTTATATCTACACTTGGACTAAGAATATGAAGTTTGAACCTAGGCTCTAGGATTAGAGGTCTATATAACTAAAATAATTGCTCAATAAACCTAATCCTTAAAATCTAAATGATCGTCATTTTAACTTGGAGATAAATCCTTAATAAGGGATATGCTACTTTGGTTCTCTTTTAGTAATATTTGCAATTAAGAAAGGCCAATTCATCATAAATAAAATAAACACAAGGGGTCCCACAAAGAACATGGGACCTCTAATAAATGTTAGCAATGGGTATCAAGATAAAACATGGATGGGAGGGGTTGCAAATGTAACTATCAAGAACACTTAACTATGGATATTTATCCTTAATAAGAACAAAGAAATAAGTTATAACAATTATGGCATCCAAAATAAAAATCAATACATCATCTACAATTTCTCAACCATTATTGCATGTTGATTGTTAGGATCCAACCCTAACCCCTTGTAGTTAGTCATTAATTAGTTTTCATTGTAATAAGTGGTCAACCCTCATTATTATCGGGACCACTAGTAGTTAGGAGGTTGGTTAGTGGTATTTTATAAATTAGTTATGGATAACACATGGTATTGTCCCTTGGTATTTTTGTTTGAGAACTGTATTTAAAGAATGCATCTCTCAATTGTAAGTTGTTGGATATTATTGTAAGAGATCTCTACTCATTTGGAGGTTTCCCCCTCGAATAGGAAAGTGAACTAAGTTTTCTATGATATCAATATTCTATTTCTAATCTATATTTGATGTTCTTGTTACTTGCACAATATATTTTATTTTCTGTTAAATTTTCCAGGTATATCACAAGTGGTATCAGAGAAATTTCCTGGGCAGGAAGTGTGGGTGAATTTTTTTTTTCCATGGTAGTGACGTGTTTCAACATCAATAAACCACATATATTTGTCGTTCAACGCACAAATCCGTGGTTGGGGAAGCATGCACGCATGCAATACAATTGGTACTTAAGAGCACATCTATTGGCCATCCTTATAAAATCTATTGGTACCCATTCGAGTGGTAGTGCATCAGAAAAAACTTGTGCACAAACTTTCCCTATGCATCCTGGAATGTGCCTAGCTCAACCACTTGGTTGTTTGACTACTATAGTGTCATCGAGAACAACACTCAGGAAGATACTCTCTAGTACCTGGGTAATCAGGTAGTATGACTAAGGGTACAATCGATCCTCCTTAGTTGGTGCCTTGAGCTATTGGGGCGAGTAATACTATCGACCCCACACATATATCAACGAGCTATAGCATAGGGAAAACCCTTGTCTGTAGGTACCCTCAAACAAATCATAACCCTTGGGAAATACACATAATAGAAAAAGACCAGTATAGAAAGAGTACAGACAAGATCTGTTGTCATGCAACTTGGTCTCCTTCATTCTGGTTGCGAAATTCCTACATCTTTCTTCATGTTAAGAATTTATACATTCTGACACTGTAGAATTATTCATATCAAAGTATAACTCCACAAGTAAAAATAAAAGTATG
Source organism: Picea engelmannii (assembly GCA_009831015.1). Taxonomy (NCBI): domain Eukaryota; kingdom Viridiplantae; phylum Streptophyta; class Pinopsida; order Pinales; family Pinaceae; genus Picea; species Picea engelmannii. The sequence continues at coordinate 45,950 of ML842443.1, read as the reverse complement.
GGTCATGACAACATCCTTATTTGAGACCTATCCCATTGACTTCCTCTTTTCAACTTGATCGCAACGATACCTATCATTTTTAATCCTTTTTGTGGACCCGGTCCCCTTACCCCTTGTTTGTGACCTATCCCATTGGATTCCTCTTTTCTCCCTGATTGCAGTCATACCTATCATTTTTAAGCATTTTTTGGACCTGATCTCCTTCTTGGCACCCTTTTTTGTAACCTAGCCCATCATAATTCTTATATTGTGTTGATCATTGTGGTATAACTCTCCCTAAGCCTCTACAATGGGCCTTGCCACCCACTCTCACACTAGGGAATAGTGGGTAACTAAGGTCACCCAACTATCTGACAATGTCTCTGTGATCAAATAAACCCTGGTGGATTTTGACAAGCTCAAGCAACAATTTCAAGACATGGATGGCATAAATAACCACCTACAAGTCATTTCTCAACACCTTGGATTTCTTGACAAGTGTAAGCACCAGGATTACCACTCTAAATCCCCTCATTCCTCTTATTATGAGAATACTAATAATTCCCACTCCCCTTGGGTCTCTCCAAACTCCTGGAATAAGTTGCCAAAAGTGGAGATGCATAAATTTGATGGATCCAATCCAGCTGGGTGGGTCTCCCAAATGGAAAACTACTTATCCCTCCATGATATTCAGGATGATGAGACTAGAATCCATGTAGGCATTCTGTACTTAGACCAAGAACGCTGAAAATAGTGGCAGTGGCATAAGAAATGCTATCTAGGACATCCCAATAAGAACATGTTCACCAAAGCTATTTGTGCACATTTTGATATGGAATCTCATTATTTGGGGTGCCTCACCAAGCTAAAAAAAATAGGGCTGGTCTCCAATTTCATAGCATCATTTGAACAATTGGATATAATAATTGAGGGCTTATCTGATGAATTCTATCTTGAATGATTCATAAGTGGCTTAAAGGAGGCAATTTGTGCTCATGTTTGCATGCATCATCCTATTACTTGGTTGCATGCATGAAAATTAGCATTGGAAGATGATACCATTCTTCACAAAAAACCCCTTCATTCTTCAGTCCCCAACTGTCCTCGTCCAGGGGATACCACTGCTCCCATTCAAACTTTGAAGGTTCAAAAGGTGTCTCTAGAAGATATGGCAGAACATAGGAAAAAAGGGTTTTGTTATTATTGTGATGACAAATATGTGCCAGGACATAAATGCCATGAACATAAGTTCTTCTAGATTGATGGGTTAGAAGACCGAATGTCATATGAGGCCCCTGAGCCAGAGGATAATTAGCCCACTTTGCCCCTCTAAGAAGTCGTTTCTCCTCCTATGGAACCAAAAGAACCCGTCATCTCTCTCCATTCCTTTGCTAGTATTTTTCCTCCACAAACATTAAATATCAAATGATACATCAAACAATGGTTGATAGTAGTGTTGATTGATAACGAAAACACCCATAATTTCATTCATCGTAAGGTTGTTGAGGATGTCAATTGTTTTATTCGACCAATTTCGGATTTTCAAATTATCATAGGTAATGGTGGTATAATGAAATGTGGGGTCCACTTTGATAATTTCAAACTCCAAATGGGCGATTATACCTTGAAAAATCACATGTTTTCCATTTACGTGGGTGGATGCGATATTGTCTTGGGTGTTGAATGGTTTTTCACTTTGGGACCGATTACCATGGATTATCAAGATTTATATATGCACTTTTCTCAAGAGGCTCACACCTATACCCTCTGCAACTTGCATGTTGGGTCCCCATAAATTATCATCTCTCACGGAATCGAGAAACTCCTGAAGAAAGGTCATCATGGGGTGATTTCCCAATTTAATTACATCCAGGTACAAGAGCCATCATCCCCCACAATCCATCATGACCTACAACTCATTTTGGACAAGCACCACCAGGTCTTTGAGACACCCATAGAATTACCCCCATCTCGGGGTGAGCATGATCAAAAAGTCCCTCTCCTCTTGGGAAGTCAACCCCCTAATGTATGCCCATACAGGTACCCCTTTTCTCAAAAAAATGAAATAGAAAAAATAGTGCAGGAATTATTGGAAGTTGGGGTAATTCACCCAAGTACCGGTCCATACTCCTCCCCTGTTGTAATAGTCCTACGGAAATAAGTTTCTTGGTGCATGTGTCCTGATTTTCATGCCCTTAATAAATTGGCCATTAAGGATAAGTTTTCTATTCCTATCATTGATGATCTATTGGATGAGCTCCAAGGTGCCTATTTCTTCACCAAATTGGATCTTCGCTCTGGTTATCACCAAATTAGGATGAACGAAGAAAATATTCCAAAAACCACTTTCAAAACTCATGAAGGCCATTATGAGTTCTTGGTAATGACTTTTGGGCTTTGAAATGCTCCATCTACCTTCCAAAGTCTCATGAATAAACTTTTGAAGCCCTACCTTCGAAAATTTGTTCTAGTTTTCTTTGATGAAGTTCTTATTTTTATATGCACTTGGGATTCCCATCTTCAACATGTGGACAAACTACTCCAATTGTTACATGACCATCAATTATTCGTCAAAAAGTCCAAGTGTTATTTTGGGGAAAGTGAGCTTGAATACTTGGGACACATTGTAGGCCGTGATGGAGTACACGTGGACCCTAATTTACAAGATTCAAGCCATGCAAGATTGGCCGCATCCTAAGACCTTGAAAATCCTTCAGGGTTTTCTTGGCCTCATAGGATATTATTGGAATTTGTCTACCATTATGGAAAAATTTCCCAGCCATTGATGGACCTTCTTAAGAAGAATGAATTTCAGTGGACCCTTGTCGTAGAGCAAGCCTTCCTAGATTTGAAGAATGTCATGTGTACTAACCCCATCTTAGTGGTCCCCAAATTCAACAAAACTTTTGTGGTTGATTTATATGCTTCAGGCACTGACATTGGTGCAGTTCTCACCCAGGACGATCAACCTCTTTCTTTCACTAGCTAGGATTTGAGTAGTCACAATTTGGGAAAATCTACATATGAAAAGGAAATGATGGCCATTTTCCATGATATGCACACTTGGAAACCATATCTATTGGGGTGACATTTTTAGATCAAAACCAATCACCATAGTCTCAAGTATTTCCTCGAGTAGAAGTTTTCATCCCCATAACAAAATAAGTGGTTGATAAAAAAGATGGGCTATGATTATGAGATCATCTATAAGAAATGAAAATACAATGTCGTGGTAGATGTGTTATCCGGAAAATATGAATATGAAGGTTCCCTCTTTGCTCTATCCTTACGCATCCCTTATTGGATTGATGAATTTCGACGTGAATGGATCGCCCATCCCACAATTTCACAGATAATTCAATGACTTCAAACTAACACTAGTCCTCCTACATGATATACTTAGAAAGCTAATGTACTCAGATATAAGGATCACTTGGTTTTGTCTCTGTATTCATCACTCAAGCCAAGTATCTTAAATGATTTTCATTCTTTTTCTCTTCCGGGTCACTTAGGCTTCCAGAAGATGTATGTGTTGGGTATGTGTTATATTCCAAAATTTTTCTGCCTCAGGAAACGTGTCATGTATTTAGGTGGTTTTTTGGCACATGGTTTTTGCCGATGGTTTTCTATTTTTGGTTAAGGAATTAGGGTTTTGGACTAATCCAGGTCATTGGTTTAGGGTTTTGGATGTCACTGGCTCCTATATGTATATTGTATTGTAAACAATGTATCACTATGAATAATATAGATAATGTTGGTTTTCCCGGTTTGGGTTTCCAGGGGAAAAATCTCTGTGTAATGTTTGTATTTGCCATTTTATATTTTCTGTTCTTTTCTGAATATCTGTCTACAATAGATATTGTACAAGGTTACAATTTACATTTGGTATCAAAGATTTATTGGCTTCAGGGGGACGCCTTTGTGGTCAAGAGTTTGGCTCGGGACTGTGATAAGCCTTGTTACAGTAGGAGATCTGCGGTATTGTTCTTCAGGTGAAAATAAATGGCAAGCAATTCGAAGATGGAGATCGAGAAGTTTAATGGGAAAATTTTTGAGTTGTGGAAGTTCAAGATGGAATATTTGTTGGTGGACAGAGATCAGTGGATCATGGTAGATCCAGGTACTGCACCTACAAGAACTTCTGCAGTTGACTGGAAAAATTTGGATCGGAAGGCAAAGAGAAAAATCCGACTGTGTTTCTCCAATTCAGTATTACTGAATGTGTCAGAGGAAGCTACAACCAAGGATTTATGGGAAAAGTTGGGGAAGTTGTATCAGTCTAAGTCCCTGGTAAATAAAACATTCCTGAGAAAGAAGCTATATAACCTAAGGATGAGAGATGGAGACTCGGTGACAGATCATTTGAACGCCTTCAATACTATGGTAAGTCAGTTAGTATCTATTGATATTAAAATTTTAGAAGAAGATAAATGTATCAGTTTGTTGTGCTCTTTACCAAACTCATGGGATATTCTGATTGTGGCCATAGGTAGTAATACAACTTCTTTGAAGTTTGAAGAAGTGGTCTCATCCTTGTTTTCGGAGGAGATGAGACAAAAGAATATGGAGGGACATAGCACAGATGCATTATTTGCAAGAGCACGTTCCAAGGAAAGAAATAGATCTAATTTCTCAAGTGGGAGATCTAAGTCTAAGGGTAGATCTAAATCTCCCGGAAATTTTGTAAGGGTATGTTGAATATGTGGAAAAGAAGGGCACTACAAGAAGTGTAGATCCAAAGTTGAGAAAAAGAAGGGATCTGAAGAATCTTCTTCTACAGAAAAAAAGACCTCCAAGGAAGAAGGAGGGGATGTGTACTTGGCCTCTTCAAGAACACATGCAGATCATGAGGCATGGTTGGTTGACTCTGGTGCATCCTTTCATATGACTCCCCACAGGGAGTGGTTCTGCGAATATGAAAAGTATGATGGAGGTAATGTTTTCTTAGGTAATGATTCGACAAATAGAATCATAGGAAGAGGAAGGGTCAAGTTGAGGCTCATATATGGAAGGATTAGAACATTTCCTGGTGTTTTGCACATCCCAGGTATGGCTATAAATTTGATTTCTGTAATCAAAATGGAATATGTAGGGTTAAAACAATATTTGAAAAGGGAACTTGCAGGATGGTTCGAGGAGCAATGGTGTTGATGAAGGGAGTTCAGTTTGGAACTCTGTATAAGCTGCTAGGAAGCACTATTAGTGATGGGTGTAATAGCTCCATTGTTCCTGATATTGGAGTCGAAGAAGAAAGAACTCCTACAGTCTCTGGAGAAAAGGTTATGTTGTGGCATCAAAGACTGGGGAATATCGGAGAGAAGGGTCTTCGACTACTACACGGTAAAGGTATGGTTAAAGGTATGTCTAACTGCTCTGGATTTTGATTTCTATGAACATTGTCTATACAGGAATCAGAATCGGGTAAGATTCCCCTCTGGTGCAATGAGGGCAGAATGAATTTTACAGCTAGTTCACCTTGATGTTTTTGGACCTATGTCGGTCCCATCATTGGGAAAATCTGTGTACTATGTCTCATTTATAGATGTCTTCTTAAGGAAAACTTGGATATATTTTCTCAGGAAGAAATCTGAAGTATTTGATAGGTTTAAAGAGTTTAAGGCTCTTGTTGAGAATCAAACAGAGAAAATATTTAAGGTGTTGAGGAAAGATAATGGTGGAGAGCTCTGTGGGAATGAATTTGAAGAATTTTGTAAGAAGTGCGGTATAGCAAGGCAGAAGACTACTCCATATACACCTCAGCAGAATGGAGTTGTAGAAAGGATGAACATGACGTTGATGGAAAAAGCAAGGTGCATGCTCAGTGGTGCTAGGTTAGGGAAAGAATTCTGGGCAGAGGCAGTGGGTACTTCATGTTATCTAGTCAACAGATCACCCTCATCAGCATTGGATGACATGAATCCACAAGAGGTATGGGCTGGTAAGGAACCTTCTCTCACACATCTGAAGGTATTTGGCTACAATGCATATGTTCATGTTCCAAAGGAAAATAGGAGTAAGTTGGCTAAGAAGGTTGAAAAATGTATCTTTATTGGATATAAACATGGTATCAAAGGTGATAAGCTTTGGAACCTAGAAACTAAGAAGGTAGTGTATAGCCGAGATGTGGTATTTAGAGAAATGAAGGAGGTTGTTAAACATGAATTCCTACCAAGTAAGGAAGAGCCATAGAAGATAGAGTTTGATTTAAAGGATGATGAATCAGACTCTATAGAAGAACATGAATCAAAAGAAGAAGATCCTCATACTCCAGTATTGAGGAGATTGGTTCGAGAAAGAAGGCTACTGGAAAGGTATAGTCCATCTGGTTTCTGTTCAAATTTTTCTTTGTCTATTACTGATGATGATCCTAGAACTGTTAGGGAGGCAGTGGATTCAGAGGATGGAAATCTTTGGAAAAGGGCCATAGAAGAAGAAATGGCATCTTTGGATAAGAATGAGGCTTGGGATCTAGTGGATTTGCCAATTGGAATAAATCTCATTGGAAGCAAATGGGTATTTAAAAAGAAGCTGAATGCAGAAGGAAAAGTGGAGAAATACAAATCTCGACTAGTAGCAAAGGGTTATTCCCAGGTTGAGGGAATTGATTTTGGTGAGATTTTTTCTCCTGTTGCCAAGTTAACCTCTATAAGATTTATGTTATCTGTTGCAACTGCATTTTATTTTGAAGTAGAACAGATGGATGTGAAGACAACATTTCTGCATGGGGATCTGGAAGAAGAAATCTAATGAAGCAACCAGAAGGTTATGATGTGAAAGGAAAGAAGGAGCTGGTATGCAAGCTGAAAAAGTCCCTATATGGTTTAAAACAATCACCAAGGATGTGGTATCAAAAATTTGATACTTATATGTTGGGACTTGGCTTCACAAGAAGCAAAGAGGATCATTATGTCTATTTTAAATTAATTGGTGATCATTTGATTTATTTGGTCTTGTATGTGGATGATATGTTGTTTATAGGAAACAACAAGGAGATTATCCAGGATGTGAAAACTCAGTTGTCCTCTAAATTTGACATGAAGGATCTCGGTGCTTCAAATTTCATTTTGGGCATGGAAATTAAAAGAGATCGGAACAGGAGGAAACTCTGGTTAAATCAGAGAAAATATGTCGAGACAATATTGCAGAGGTTTAATATGCAGGAATGTAAACCGGTCAAGGGTCTTATTCTTGTTGGTGTAAAGTTATCTGCAGATAAGTGTCCCAAGACACATGAAGAAGAGGAGGACATGTTTCATGTTTCATTTGCGATCGCAGTTGGAAGTTTGATGTATGCAATGGTCTGTAATAGACCAGACATTGCACATGCAGTGGGAGTTTTGAGAAGGTATATGTCAAAACCAGGGAAGGAGCATTGGACAACGGTAAAAAGGCTTTTTCAGGTATTTGTGTGGAACTGCTATCTATGGATTGTGCTACGAAGGAAGATCGGAATTGGACAGTGGTCAATATACATGGATTTGTGGATGCAGACTGGGCTGGAGATTTGGATCATAGGAGATCTACAAGCGGGTATGTGTTTAACCTGTTTGGAGGAGAAATAAGTTGGATGAGCAAAAGACAGATTGTAGTGTCACTTTCAACTACAAAAGCTAAATACATGGAAGCCACTCATGCAAGTAAGGAAGCAGTATGGTTACAAAGATTGTGTTCAGGTATTGGGTTGGTACAACAAGCTGTAAGGATAGAGTGTGACAGTCAGAGTCCAATTTTTCTAGTGAAGAACCCTGCTTATCATTCAAAGACAAAGCACATTGATGTTCAATATCACTTTGTGAGAGACATGATTGAAGAAAAGAAAGTATCACTGATGAAGGTGGACACTTTGAAGAATGTTGCAGACTCATTAACAAAATCTGTGAGCACTGAGAAATTCTCTTGGTGTAGATGATCCATGGGCATTGTTGCCCTGGATTGTTGACTATGTAACCTTGTAACCCCCTCTATGCAAAAAAAAAAAATATGCGTCGGGAAACGTGACACCTACCTCATGAAACATGTCATGTATTTAGGTGGTTTTTCGGAACATGGTTTTTGCCGATGGTTTTCTATTTCCGGTTAAGGAATTAGGGTTTTGGACTAATCCAGGTCATTGGTTTAGGGTTTTGGATGTCATTGGCTCCTATATGTATATTGTATTATAAACAATGTATCACTATGAATAATATAGAATATGTTGGTTTCCCCAGTTTGGGTTTCCAGGGGAAAAATCTCCGTGTAATGTTTGTATTTTCCATTGTATCTTTTCTGCTCTTTTATGAATATCTGTCTGCAGTAGATATTGTACAAGGTTAGAATTTACACTATGCTCATGCTCGCCTCTCTTTTCTTTGGGAAGGTACGAAGAAGGATATCCTCACCTTTGTCATCGAATGTGATATTTTTCAATGTCGTAAAGGTGAAACTGTCAAGACCCCTGGAGCTCTCCAGTCGTTACCCATTCCAACTTATATTTGGAATTACGTCTCCATGGAATTTATAGTGGGCCTTCCGGAAGCAGGTAACAAGTCAGTCATAATGGTAGTTGGTGACCGCCTCTCCAAGTATGCACATTTTTGTGCCTTACCACACCCTTTTATGCCAGCTCTAGTTGCAAAAGTCTTCATTGATTAAATTTTCAAGCTACATGACATGTCAACATCCATTGTATCCAATCGTGACCCGACCTTCACCAACACCTTTTAGAAGGAATTTTTCAAATTATAGGCCACACAATTGAACATGAGCACATCATACCACCCACAAACAGATGACCAAACAAAAGTGGTCAATGAGTGTTTGGAAACTTACTTTCATTGTTTTGTTTTAGAAAAACAACATCAATGGGTGAAATGGTTACCACTGGAAGAATGGTGGTATAACACTTCTTATCATACAACCACCAAAATGACACCATATGAAACAATGTATGGTCAATAACCCCTTACAGTAACGTCATATCTTCCAGGCACATCAAAGTTTCGGGATATTGACATGTTGCTACAAGGTAGGGAAGTTACCCTCACGTCTCTAAAGGAAAACCTCCACATGACCCAAGATCGTATGAGGCAACAAGTTGACCAGCAATGCTCCAAAATGGTTTTCCAAGAGAGTGATTAGGTGTTTCTACGAATCCAAACTTACAAGAAAACATCACTCAAAGATCCGTCCCATCACAAGTTGGAACCCAAATTTTATGGCCCCTCATATTCTCAAACACATTGGTCTAGTTTCCTACAAACTTGCACTTCCAGCTACCTCCAAAATACATCCGGTGTTCCATGTTTCTTGTTTGAAGAAATTAGTGGGTCAAAATTGTCAAGTTCAAACCATCCTACCTAAACTAGATGAAGAAAGCTCCATTTGGTTGTTGTTCAAATCTATCATCAACATGTGAGAGCATCACCTGCATGGCTAAACTATCAAAGAAGTGTTGATCAAATGGAAGGACACATCTCCAAAGGATGCAATGTGGGAACCAATTTCCATCCTGCAACAATTTATGTATCTTCAACCTTGAGGACAAGAATTCTTTTGAAGGGGGAGGGCATGTTAGGATCCATCCCTAACCCCTCATAGTTAGTCATTAGTTAGTTGTCTTTGTAATAAGTGGTCAAACCTCATTATTATCGGGACCACAAGTAGTTAGGAGGTTGGTTAGTCAAATGTTATAAATTAATTATGGATAACACATGGTATTGGCCCGTGGTATTTTTGGTTTCCAAATATATTTAAAGAATGCATCTCTCCATTGTAAATTGTTGAGGATTATTGTAAGAGAGCTATGCTCATTTGGAGGTTGCCCCCTCGAAGAGGCAAGTGAACTAAGTTTTCTATGATATCGATATTCTATTTCTGCTCGATATTTGATGTTCCTCTTGCACATTATATTTTCTTATTCTGTTAACTGTTCCAGGTATATCACATTGATAAATTAAAGTCACTACCAAATTATGAATATGAGGGAAATTTTCAATTTCCCCTACAAGCTATAAGGGGAATAAGTCATGGACATGGATGGGTAGATGAAAGAATAATAATATTGCAATTATAAGCTATTATAATGATGATACATTATGATATTATAATTCTTTAGATAATGGATGCAATTGGGGTATTTTTACCTCGTGACATGTACGTAAAAATACGTAAATATAAA
>ML842443.1:16965-28065 GCA_009831015.1 Picea engelmannii | reverse complement strand
ATGTGGTATAGTTTATGGTTTCAAATCTTTAAATTTGTAACAACGTGTTTTCTAGACCATCTCCAACTAGTCAATTATTATTTGAGAAACATATATGCAACTATCTCACTACTTGAGTATTTGACACAATTATTATTTCAAAATCATACAACAATGGATGATGATATAGGGTCAAGGATTGAAAGATAGGTTGTTTTTATTTCATAGGAACACCAATTCAACATTTCTACTAAGGATTGTGAAAATGTCCAGTCACCAGATGAGGAAAAATCCTCAAATGAATGAATATGGAATACCTATTGTTATAACCCTAAATTGCACCATACATGCATACCTGGCATTTGGCCCTCTTACTTACTATTTTTGCCAAGCCATCACTGAGCAGCTCTTCTTAAAAACCCTATTTTTGAAGATGTATGCGCCTTGCACCACTACTTCTTGCGTAGACACACTTATTGTATCACTAAAGCTCCCATACATATGCTAGTTGCACCATTACAACCCGTGTATACCCACAAATGTTACAAAAATTAAATAGTTGCAAGGAATTCGTTGAGATTATGGACTATTGGGTAGTTTTCCAACTGTCCCATCGCCTATAGCCCATCACCCAACCGAATAACCATCCTTTTGTCATATAAAAGGAGGTGTTGGGGTCTCATTCCTAAGAGAAGCATAAGAACAATGAAACTATGCCCGTTTCACATCCCCTCCTTGCCCCAAGAATTTGCAGCCAACTTGTGAGTTTTGAGCCAGAATTGTCCATTCTTTCCTTTTTCCTCCATTATAAGCCTATGTCATTTCCCTAGAGAGAAGTGTGAGAGGAGAAAGATATGTGGAAGTGAAGTTGGAGCTTGGTGAAGAGGAGCCCAGACCAGGTTCGAGGAGCAGTCATCGATCTCATTGTAAGTAAACTTTGTGATATTAATAAAAGAAATACTTTTTTTGTCCCGCAATATGATGTGTTTAATATTTATGTTTGATTTATGTTCTATACTGACATCTAACCCACTAATTCATGTAAGAGATACATGTTCATAGTTTCTCGTTTGTATTTTTGTGAATGCAGGTCATCCTTGGGAGGACACTTGTAGTCGAGGAGCAATCGAACGCGAAAGGATCGACATCGGATGCGAATTTTAAGGTAGAGTTACCAGATATTTTTACTTTGTATTTCTTGTATGAATGTGGGGTATATTTAGGGTAGTCTAAAGAGTAGGAGAATTTTAGAAGGTTAGATCTGCCTACATGTTGAACCTTAGTGTAGTCCATAGGGGGGTTTTCCCGCTATAGCATAACTAATGACCATATTGCGGAAACATCTAAGGTTTTAGGGGGTTTTATGGGTGTTTTAATTGGTTTGATTACCTTTTTTGAGTTTCTTTAAGTTGTTGAGTCTTTAATGGATTTGGTTCTGTCATACCAGTACACCCTGCCTTTTCAGTCTGACTGTTAGTTTTCTTTTTTGAGAAGTTACAGAGGTGTGTGTGACCTGTAGTGGGTCTGCATGCGTACATACGTGCCGTACCTTTACACAAACCGCATACATACGTAGGTTGCTTAAGTGTCAGTAGTGTGCCTGTGTCAGGAAGCTTTTTCCTTAAGAAAGGGGCATCCAACCTCTTCCCTGATTGAAGTCTGACTTCTCAGAGGTTTCTTGATTTAGTACTAGTCTCTATAGTTACAGTCTTTAGCCTAGGTTTGACATCAATTTTCTTATCTATTTTAAAAAGATTGCTTGTGTTTTCTTTGAAAGGGTTTGAGACGAGTTTGTGAGTCTTTTCTGATCAGCCTGTTTAGTATCGTCAGTGACTCCCTGCGATCCGCAGTAGACCAGAAGTCAGTTTTTTTGTCTTGTCTTGTCTTCACTTTTTCCCTTTTACTTTCTTTAGAAGAAAAGAAAAATAATTTATTTCAAGTTTCTTATTTTGGAGCATAAAAATAAAAAAAATATGATTTCATTTTATTTGTTTGGTTAAGTAGTTAGGTTAGTTGTCTTTACTTATCAGGAGAAAGAGTTATTTTCTTTAAGTTCTTTACTGAATGGTTAGAAATTTAAGTAGCTCGTAGTCGAGAGAAAGTTAGTTTTGGGTTTTTCTTTTAAAATATCTTAGAAAAATTAGTTACGAAAAGTTGGTTAAAGGGTTTAAATTTGCAAATATTTATTTGTTAAAAGAAGTAATTTTTCTTTCAGTTATATTTACAGTTCTTCTCTTTCGTCTCTTAAAATACACCACTAATTTCATTTACGTTTCCTTGACTTAAGACAAGCCACTTAAAATTAACGCTTAATTAAAATTAATTAGACTTCATGTTTGTAGGGTCCATAAACTAGTCTAGGCTAGAGCCTTGATTTAAGTTGGAGAGGAAACTCTTCAAGACTATAAAACAAACATATGAGTTTGTGCTATGGAGTGTAAAAAGTCTAGTAAGCATGAAATTCATCTGGGAACCCCCTTTAACATAGGGGCTAAACACGAGGTCACGTGCGGAAGGGTAGTGGAGATAACCCTTCCAAAGCCGGACGAAGCGTAGTGGGGAACGCATATATAGGACTTGTCTTGGGATTCTGTTGATCGCATTTTCCACAAAGCTTCATGGGTCTTGAATCCATTCAAGGTCCTCAGTTTTCTTCCGTAACACTTGCTTTCGATACCCCCGATAGTTTTCGGGATTGATACCTTGCTCCTTGCGGTCCACTCGATTATCGACTGTACCCGCTTGGTGATTGTTCACGAGCAGGCAACACAGTTTCCTTTATGTTAGGGACTTACACAGGTGACCACAGGGGTATACCACGGTACCTAGGGTAGACATTGGGCCACACTTTACAAAGTATACCCGGAGGGTTCTTCCGTGTTCGAGTTTCACTTTCACTGCTAAGTTGCTCTAGTGTTGGCTGGTGTAACTGTTTTTCCAAATAATTAGTGGTTTTTCTTTCTTTATCTTGTAGGAAATTTCTAGTGTGTGCTTGGTCTTCAACATTTAAAAATCATTACTGCGTCATTGATATTCTCATATAGTGGAAGTTCAAGAGCCTCGTTGATCGCAAAGGCTTTTGGGCCTGCCGCTGGTTAATTTGGAGCCACCACCGCCATCGTTACGAAGAAGACTTGACTAGAAAGGGTCATTTGAGGCAACTGGGCCACAGGAAACTGTGCTCAATCCATCTCTGAGAGGAGAACACTTGTATCTAGAGGAACCGACTATTTCTATCCTTGGAATGGAAGATCTCGGTCTGTATAAGCCTTCGACCACTGACTTGTTGGCACCCATCATGGTACAATTTTTCCCCCCAAGGGTAACACATCACGAGCATTAGATAGTCCTGCAAGTAGCAATGGAAGAAAATGTTGCTACTTCGTCATGGAGTCCTCACACTCCCTCTACGACTGCCACCACTGGGGTCGTTCTGCCTCCTAACTCACCTTCACAGGTCTAGACCAATATGGTCTCGACCACCTCTACTTCGGGCAGCGGTCTGATTCCGTCTATGGCGGTGATCACTACACCATTCACACAGAGTGCGACGGGCCTTCCATTTTATAACGAGATGCCCAGCTTTGATACGAACTTGGTCCTCACCTATTCCACCCTACAGACCATGGGTCTAGGGGCATGGATCTCAAACGCTCCTCTGCAAGGGTCCATGGGGGGCACCTTAGCCCCCTATAATGCTTTCCCTTACGGCGTAGGTCACATACCTCCTTCGTCCCCCTCGCTTGATGATGCTTCTCAACAGCCTGTCTAGCCAAACATGAATTACAACTTGTTCAGAGCAGGTAGTCAAGGACATTCTTCCAGCACCACTCTGGCCGGTTCTTTGACGTTCTCTTTTTTGGGTGAGTTTGGTAACAACGCATTCTCGTCAACTGCCATCTTGACCGGGGGAAACCCTGGTTTTGGATCACAAAATCCTGCACATGGTACTATTCCTGCACAGGGGGAAAACACCTCTCAAGGACCCTAGAATCTGTGGCAGGGATCAATCCCCTCGTCAGGGATTTCAACCGGGGGAAACCCCTTCCATGGTCAATGGAACCCCGAGCAACACTCAGTACCTATGCCCGTCGGATCGACAGGGGGGAACCCTTTCGAGAACCTTTGGAACACGGCGTCGAGAGAAATCCCTTCCCAGCCCTCAACATCCTATTAAGGGAGTTAGCTAATGACATCTCAACAAGCACAGTATCTGAATGCTAGCCATGGCCATGGTTTTTACCAGAACCCTGGTCAACAACCTAAATTTTCCTGGCAACCTGGTGCCAGCCAAATTCCATGCTCCTTTCCTCCTGTACATACTCAACAACCCAAGCTACCTTTTCTGGAAATGTTGCATTTTCCAGACTTGTCAAGATTGTTAAATGACCCAATCTGTCATGATCTACGTTGGCCTCCTATGCTGACCAAGTTTCCCTCGAACATTCTGAAGTTCGAAGGTAAGCCTAACGAAGATCTAGGAGATCATGTGACCACCTTTCACCTATGGTGCTCGTCCAACTCATTGAGAGACGACTCCATACAGTTGCATCTATTTCAATGCACTCTTATCGAGAGTGTCGCAAAATGATACATCGAGCTTGACCTCTCAAGATACTCTACTTTTGGCGAATTGGAAATGTTTTTTATAAACCATTTTCAATTACCTGTGAGATACGATGTCGACACAAATTGTTGGCCAACTTTGAGCAAACAAAGGATGACCATATCTCAGATCACATCAGAGAATAGTGGTGTCAGAAGAGTTTGATAAAAGTACCAGTTCCACCAACATTTATGCTGGAGTGGTTCCTTAAGTATTTGGTACCCCATTTATCCAAGGACGTTGCAACATCTAGGGTATTTTCAGAGGAAGAGTCTATAATGAGAGCTCAATAACTAGAACTGATATACTCTCAGTCTTGTTTACTTTACGAAGTTTTTCCAGATATGTCGCAGTCTATTCTTGACAAGACCAGACACAAGTCTGGACCACATGTCGATGGCATCGTTGGTTTAGCACAAGTGAATCCCACTGATCAGTTGTCAAATCAATTGCAACAATTATCAATACAATAGATAGTGGCCAACCCAACCACTGGTTCATCTTCTCACCCTACTCAAATGTCGGATGTACATAGTGTGCAATCGATGAACCCGAAGGCAAACCAACAGCCTGACAGAAAGAAGAAACAACAAAAGAACGGTAAGGGGGATAAGAAACCCGCCAACAAATCTTGGGGGGGAAACATAGAGAAAATAAAGTTGAAGCATCTGTGTAACCTTTTCATGGAAGACCACCTGACTCACATGTGACCTCATCTTGTGGAAGCCCAAAATTTACTGGTGCAGCAACAACCTATTGTATTAACGAACCCATTTCCTCATGGGAAAAATTTAACTCAATCCTCTTCGAGCGCGGATGGGGGAAGTTAGGGACCCCCTCCATCTTCTAGTAATCCTTCATTCGCAAACGTGTATATGATGAAAGGTGATGCCTACATAGAGACTAGGGCACATGATTACGGAATGCCTGGAACTTCTAAGAAGGGTAAAGAAGCAGTAAACCCATATGTTCCTCTCTAGATTGAGAAGACGATGGGTGAAACAATGACATGCATCCCGAAAGGGGCATTCAATAAAGCTTCGCATAATCCAAACACGAGGGCCACGAAAAATTACTCTGTGGTGGAGGATTTTTCACAAAACCCTTACGTGATGTCAGCTTTGGAGGTCCTCGAGAGCTGCCCTTCCTAGAGAAAGCCTCTGCTAGTTGCCTTAGGATCCGTTGAGACTTGTAATCCGAGAACGATCATACTTGATACGATCGACTTGAAGCCTCGTCTCCCATACCATGTTGCGTTTAAGATAGTAGTGGCTCACCCCACATAATATTTTACTCGGAACATTTTCCGCACGGTGGTTGATGAGGGTGCCTCGACATGCGTGATGTCATTGGCATATTTGAAGGCCATTTCCCAACCCATTTTGTCTCTGTCCACATGGAATCATCCCTTATTTCCCCGTGCAGTTAGAAGGTAAGACCGTGTGCGTCGAAGTTGAAGTGGTCGATGCGCTTCTTGACTACAACCTGTTGTTAGGAAGGAGTTGGAAATATTCCATGCATACAGTGGTTGCCACATTTTTCCGGGTCTTGTTGTTTCCACACAAGGGTCAAATCATGACCATTGATCAATTGTCCTTCTCCAGGCCTGACCCTTCATCAGGGGCATCCATGGTCCAGATGATTGATAACCCACATCCCGACGTCGTCAATGTGGGGGTTGGTTTGTGCCCACCTTTGATGGGTAGGTTCAATTACCCACCTCTTTTTGGCGATGTCAAGATGATATCGGCTATCCCTGACTAGCCTAGGGATGAGATTTTTCAAGTGTCATCATTTCGTATGAATTACTTTACTGATCCGTGGACTCTTCCTTCCCCATCATATTTGATGGAAGGGACAGGGAATCTTGGCATGTCCATTCCCTTGTCTGCAACAGAAGCTGTGTACTCCATAGTCCAACAAGCTTCAACCAACCTTTATCTAAATCCCGCACAGGAGCTAGATCCAGTTCTCAAGCCTATTTGGGCTCAAGATTCCCTTGCCACTATCGATTCTTTAGACTTGATCTTTCCCTATGAAGAGGTTACTTAAGAGGAATTGACTGGTCCAGACAGACCCTGGGACGATCTCCATCATAGATCTTATTTCCTCCTAGAGTTAAGAAGAATAGAGGCAGGAGAATTCGTGTTGACTATGACTGGATACAAGTCTTGTCCTATTAATACTATGGCTATGCACGTAGTTTATACCGAGGGTAATATGGAAACCATCGTTGAAACGATACCTATTGACATCTCTAAAACCCCTGGTGTCATGGAGAATGTCTTCGTTGGAGCGAACTTCTCCCTTGCGGAGATTCAAATCTACACAACTTTATTTAAATAATTCCGCAAATTTTTTTCCTAGTCTTACAAGAAAATTCCAGGCATTGATCCAAGAATCGTCGAACATGAAATAACGACTTATCCTGAAGCCAAGTTGGTTCGGCAGAATCTTCGTCCGGTCAATTTTTGGAAAGCGACAGCTATTAAGGCTGAAGTAGAGAAACTGCTCAAAGTCAGTTTCATCTACCCTGTTCAGTTGACTCAATAGGTGTCAAATCTTGTTCCGGTTAACAAAAATAAGGGAACGATTCGTGTATGTATGGACTTCCATGATTTGAACAAGGCTTGTACAAAGGATAATTTCCCCACCCCATTCATCAACCATATTTTCGATGAGTGCGCAGGTTGTGAGTTCTTTTCTTTCATGGATGGTTTTTCGGGATACAATCAGATACAGATTAAACCTGAAGACCAGCATAAAACAACTTTTATCTATCCATGGGGTACATTTGCTTATCGGAAGATGCCTTTTGACTTGAAGTATGTTGGAGCCAATTTTTAGCGGGCCATTTATTTTTCTTTCCATGACCTAAGACATATAGCCAAGGCCTATCTTGATGATTTAGCGTCGTGATCTTGTAAGAGAGTTGATCATCGCACGCACCTCTGACTTATCTTTGAGAAATGTCGCTACTATAAGATTCTCTTGAATCCAAACAAGTGCATTTTATGCATGACATCGGGTTGTTTGCTAGGTTTCATAGTTTCGACAATAGGTATCATGGTCGATCCTGTGAAGGCTGAAGTGATATTCCAGTTGCCTCCCCCATGCACAGTCCCTCAACTTCAAATCTTACAGGGTAAAGCAAATTTTCTTTGGTGTTTTATCGCAAAATATTTCGAGATCACTAAAGGGTTTATGCATCTACTGAAGAAGGGAGTCCCTTTCCATTGGGACAAATCCGCTCAGCGCTCTTTCAAAGCGTTGAAATGTTCCCTCACGTCTGCCCCTCTACTTTGGCCTCCCAATTATAATAAATATTTCTTATTGTATTTGGTCGCTGCAGAGTCGACCATCGGTATGGTCTTGGTTCAAGAGGATGATCTGCTTGAAGAGCATGTGATTTATTACCTGAGATGAAGCCTGGCTGGACCAAAACTCAACTACTCCCACATTGAGAAGCTAGCATTGGTAGTAGTGCATGCTCTCCAGCGGTTCCATCATTATATTCTTCTTCGTAAGACCATCGTCGTTGTCGTTGTGAATCTGTTTCAATACGTGTTGACACGATGTGTAATCGGCAGAAAGATCAGTATATGAAGATTTATCCTCCATGAATTTGACTTGGATTTTGTTTCTGCAAAATCTAAAAAGTCACTGGTATTTGCGGAACTTATCTTAGAACTTTTGGTCGAATCAAGTGATGGTATGCCCGAAGAATCATCAATTAAAGGAGATCTTTTTCTGATTTCATCTTCAGGCCCCTAGTATGGATATATACTAGTATGTATCTAGACTTTGAAGTGCCCCGCTTCTTATTCTCACGATGAGCATCAACGTATATGCCATCAGGCGAAAAAACATCTCATTCTCGATGACACTTTGTATCGTCAGGGTGTAGATTGCATCCTCTGCCGATGTCTCACTCATGAAGAAGAGAAACTCGTGCTTAATGACTGCCACACTGGAGCATGTGGTGGCCATTTTTCTGGGTTGGAAATAACCCAAAATATTCTACGAGCAAGTTATTTTTGGTCGACGTTGATCAAAGATTGCGTTGAATCGGTCAAGAAGTGCCACCCATGTCAGATCTTGTCTCAGAAGATGAGGGCACACCCTGCTCCCATGTTTCTCATCATTACATTTGGTCCCTTCACCAAGTGCAGGATTGATTACACTAAATGTCACTCGGCTTCAGCCAGGGGGCATTGTTATCACTGAAATTTCGTCCACACATGGCGACAAGAACTCCGCATCGTCAAAACAGAAAGGAAGTTATTCATGGCACAAGATTAATTCCACAGCATGGCAAAAGGTTCAAAAAACTATACAAAATTACCAAAATTAAAGGGTGCTTTACAGAACCAGGGTGCGCGCGCATATGCACGTAACAGCAACGTACAATGCGCGCATGCGCGCACGATGTGCAGCTGTTGGGCGAAAAACCCGCGCACCTGCTAAACGGCGCATTTATTGAAATTGGTCGGCCTCCCAACCACTAATGGATCAGCTCCCAAGTTGATTTGACACCAAATCCGAGCTCAATCTGCATGGTGGGCTGGTCAAAGACCTAATTGAGCCCTAAAGTGCCCCTTTTCACACTCCAAAGAGGTTACATAAACACCCAATGCTAGGCTATAAAAAGCCATGAATAACCATCACTTTCTCAAGGAATTCTATGCATTGTTATGCTGCCAAGATTGTTAAGGACTCATTCTTTGACAAGAGTACATAGGCATCATTTCACAAGAGCTATCCATCTCTCCCTTGAGTGGATAAGATTGGAGTTCTTTCACCCACATTTTCATCTTTTCATTGTAAGGAGAGCAAGCTAGTGAGGGCCTCAAGAGCCTTCCATTGGAGAAAGAAGGGACCCAAGTCCCCTTTCTTCATTGTGCCTTTGGATTTCATCAATAGATCAGCTTATACATTGGTGATATTGGTCCATTTGTATTTATTTTTCATTTTCTTCATATGCTCATAGTTTTGATTAGTTTTAGTTTAATTCTTGTCTATGGTTTTGTTTTGTTTTCCCTAACCCTTTCCTTTCACAGCTTTCATGCCTAGCAGAGCCCAACTGGGCATGTAAGCACCTTTTATTTTCTCACCTAGTGACGAATTGGGTGCAAACAGGCATCTTTATATCATCGTAGCGGTAGAGACTATTTCACAAAGTGGGTTGAGGCTATGTCAACGTTCAAAGATGATGGTGAAACAACAACTCTCTTTATTTTTAACCAAATTGTAGCAAGGTTCGACATCCCGAAGGAGATTGTCACTGACCATGGTAGTCACTTTTAGAACAAAATGATGTCTGAGTTAACGTCAAATCTTGGGTTGAGGCAAGAACACTCATCACCTTACTACCCACAAGCGAATGGTCAGGTGGAAGATTTGAATAAGTCTCTCAAGACCATTCTACAACGAACGATCAATTCGGCCAAGCCAAATTGACATTTGATGTTGTACTCGACATTGTGGGCATATTGAACATCTTTGAAAACTGCAACCAGTTTCTCACCTTTTCAACTCGTTTACGGGCTAGAAGCAGTCTTTCCAATAGAGTGTTAGATCCCATCTCTAAATTTGGCAGTACAATTATTACCAGACACTTCACCACTTGAGGAACGCTTATTATATCTCGAGAAGGTCAATGAGCAGTGACGTGATGCAGCCTTGGCTAGTGAGGCTCACAAGCAAAAAGTCAAGTGTCATTACGATCGGTCCGTTCGTCCTCGGATTTTCTCCGAAAGTGACCTTATCCTGGTCTATGACAAATATAAGGATCCCCTGGGGGCAGGCAAGTTCAAACCCATGTGGTTCGTACCTTTCATCGTAAAGGAGGTACTAAAGAAGGGCGATTATCGTCTGGTTGAATTCGAAGGGAAATATTTGGTGAAGCCTAGAAATGGGCTCTACCTCAAGAAGTATTACTCGTAGGTGGGTCGCCTTGGGTGAATTTTTGTACATATATATAGTTCTTATACAGATAGATGTTTTATCTTTTTGTTTTATGGACGTGTCATTTTTTATGTCATATTTTTCACTGTGGCAGATGTCAAGTGAATCAGAGGTGTTCGTTGGGTTCGCGGACGACGCTAGATGACACACTCGGAGGCTTGCTTCCGCAGCTTGGGTGATCTTCACACCTCAAGGCCAGTTTCTATCTTCTGGAGGTATTTGTCTAGGTGACACCACAAACAATGTCATCGAATATAGCGCAGTGATAGATTTTCTTCGTGATGCTTTGTCGCATGGTATCTCTCACCTCCGGGTCTACTTAGATGCATATCTGGTTGTGTCCCAGTTAAATGGGGTTTATCGCATTTATGATCCTACTCTACACCGACGATTCATTAGGGTACGTCTCTTAGAACGATGTTTTTATTACATTACGTATATCCATGTTCCTGTGGGATTGAATCAAATCACAAATACTCTAGATAATCATGTATTAGATTGGCATATTGCACACACATAAAAAGAAGCACACACATACACATGTACAT
>ML842442.1:0-35511 GCA_009831015.1 Picea engelmannii | reverse complement strand
AATCGAATTCAAGTGATATAATTTCTTATTATTATGCATACCTTGTTACTTCCAATTTGATAAAAGACATAACATTTTAAGGATTCAGTTTATGAATGATAGCTTTGTCTTCTTTATGAATTGAATTATCATATATGAATTTGCTGTATAGTAGGTTTCCCTCTTGCATGCATTTATAATCTGAAGACTGTTATGATTTCTTTTACGTCTTGTTTGTCCTGTAACTTACTTCAGGAAGCATTATAGCTAATCCTTTGCAAGAAGCTTAAGGGCTTAATGGTGTGAATTTCTTCCTCCAATCATCTTACGAAGCAATCATACACATGACAGACTTGGAGCGTATCCAGGTCAATTAGTTAGGTGTTTACTGTTTATGTTAAATAGTTTAATATAAAAGTTAGTTTAATTAGATTTATATTACATTGTTTAGTATCAGTAAGATAGATTAGATTGTTTAATTTCAGTAGTTTTTGTTTCCTTTTCATAAAACATAAAAGATAAAAAAAGAAATTCTTGGCTGTCTTAGGGCAGCGATCACATGAGTTTTGCAGGTTTTAATCAAATCTGTAGTTTTTCTATAGTGTACATTTGTGAATAGGGAATAACCTGGTTGACAATTAAGTAGTTTATTTAAGTTATTATAATCATAGTTAGTATCTTGTAAATATACAATAGTTAGTAGTTTATAGTTAGATTAGTTAGTTTATTTGAGTTTGTTTTAATAGTTTCTAGTTTCCTTAGTTTAGATTATTTAGCTCAGATCACTTTCTCTTTGGTTTCCTTACGAGACCTCAGAGCGGCCAACGGAGTCGTTAAACTCGTCAGGGTGGTCCATACCAAACGGTTTGGGTTATTTAGACAACCCCGGACCGGTTCCACTCTCCCAGTTGACGGATGGACTGTTTCGCCCGTCAACATGTTCTCAAGAGACTGCCTGGCTTGCTTCTTTCAAATTTTCCCCCATCCAGATAGACGAGTAGCTCTTTTTGATTTAATGAGCTCGAGGAGGATAACACATGATCGATAAAACTCACCTTCGGTAAGTTCCTCTTCCTTTGTTTAACGAACTGGAAGAAGTAAGGGTTTGATCCCATATGGGCCTGTCGATGGTTTGTTTAGCGAGTCCAAAGACAAAAAACTCGAAGGTTTTTCATGATTGTAGAGTCTGGAAAAACGCTTAAAAGAGAAGTCTCTCAGTTCCTTTTTCGTATAGTTAGTCTCACGAGACTAAA
The DNA here is from genome assembly GCA_009831015.1 of Picea engelmannii. Lineage (NCBI taxonomy): Eukaryota > Viridiplantae > Streptophyta > Pinopsida > Pinales > Pinaceae > Picea > Picea engelmannii. The sequence goes on along the minus strand of ML842442.1, from coordinate 34,279 downwards.
AAAGAGATAAACTACCACTTGAAATACGCCCTTTCGAACCATTTAACGAGTGGGAAAGGAAGCAAGACCACTTGACAATCTTTTCATGTTTAGAGAGTTTGAAAAGAGATTAAAGGAGACTCCAGGGGGTTCCTTTTTCGTGTATCCATACAAGTCTGAAAAAGAGATAAAAGTCTACCCGGATGCATTCTCATGTATTTATTAGCATGAGAAAGAACAAAGACTAAGCTCGATATGCCCCTAGCATGAAAGATAGTGGCTTAGCTCTAGAAAGATCATCAAAGGCTGAAGACATGCCCTCCAAGCTTCGATTCATTCACTGGCTCTAAGGTTGTCACCAATTTCTCTAGTAGATGAGAAAAAGTAGAAGGGTGGATGAAAAGAAGGTTCAAGAGAGGTGACTATTTCATTTTTTAACGAGCTTGACACAGGAAAAGAACTATGCTCAAGGCCTCTGTTTCATTTTTTAACGAGCTTTCCACAGAGAAGAGAAACTATGCTCATGGTTTCTTCCTGATCATGGCTTCTGAGAGGATAATGCTCTGGAAGGATACCATGTCAAGGGACAAAACTTGGTCATGGCTTCCAAGAGATCTTCGTTGGATGGAAGAGAATCACTCTGGAAGGAACACATGTCAAGGGTCGTGACAGGGGTAAGGAGATTAGGCTCCAATAACCCTACCGAAGAGATCACCATGTCAATTACCGGATCCAAAGCATCAGAAGTTGAAATCATGGGAGACAACGCCACATAATTTACATGTGGCGAGGGTGATACTGTATACATATAAGAACCACTTAGGGAGGTAACCCAATCGAGGCCAATGAATGAAAGTTTATCAATAGTCACAATTCTTCCGTTGTGAGGGAAATATATCACATAGAAAAGATTGGATACAATAGATTTCATGGCAAAGACATAATCCCGCCCAAGGAGTAAAGAGAAATCCAAGGGGTCTCGGACTACCATGACATCGATAAAGACAATTTTCCCTCCCAAAGTCACTGGAAACTGAGGAAGGATCCCTAAAGGTTGAATAGTTCTTCTGTTAAAAGCTAACATATTTTGTGTAACCAGTGCAAGCTGCGGACAACCCAAAGCATACCAAGCAACAAAAGACAAAATACTAACAGATGCACCTTCATCTATTAGGGTTTGAGGAACATCTCGACCATGAACCTGTACTGTAATCTGGAAAGGAATGTGAGAGGGAAGACGAGGTCCAGTTAGTGCACTCCAATAAAAAAGGATGGCTTCATTACTTGGAGGAGGTTTCACAGGAGAAGGAGGAATGCCCCCCGGTACGGTAGAGTCTATATTAAAGAGAAAAACATGGGAAGTATTGGGTTTACTCTCTATAAGGAGAGTAGGATCGACCGATGATTGGATCAGATCAACTAATGGTGGACTTGGATTGACCAATTTAGCACTCTTCAGAGGAAGAGTGGGACTGACTGAGGAAGGGACTGGATCAGTCACTTTAACATTCCTTAATGGAGGAATGGGATCGATCGATGGAGAAACTGGATCGACCACTTTGGCACTCTTCAGAGGAAGAGTGGGACTGATCGAGGAAGGGACTGGATTAGTCCCTTTGACATTCCTCAATGGAGGAATGGGATCGATTGATGGTGAAACCGAATCGACCACTTGAGTTTCATTATCCAAGGGAAGAATGGGGTCGACGGGTGGAAACGAATCGACCTCTTTGGTGTCACTTTCTAACAAGAGAGTGGGATTGACCAAGGATGAAAATAGATCGACCACTTTGGTGTCACTCTTTTGAGGAAGAGCGGGGCTGATCGATGACATAATTGGATCAGCTACTTGGGTTCGTGGTTCAATCAAGGAGGAAACTAGATTGATGACCTGATCAACTGGACTGACCGGTGATGGAACTGGATTGACCAGTCCATCAAACAATGATGTGTCGAAGGAAAGCTTACGATAACATTTTGGAAGTTGAAGTTTTTCCAAAATAGAAGAAGCCTCGTCCATGTGAGGAAAAAGGTGAGAGTAATGATTACCTTTACATAACATGCAAGGGAGCTTGACAGTTTGCTTCTTCTTACCAACCTAAACATCACTATTTGATGAGGTATCATTGACATGACCGAAAGAGGCCGATGACATGGAGGACCACATTTCTAAGACCTGGGTAAGATCGAGGCAATCCCTCAAAAAGTGATCACCCTTACAAAGTTTGTAAGGGAATTTGGGTTTTGGATTCTTCCTTTTAATTTTGTTGACCTCATCAACACTCCCAGTACTATGAACAGTAACTAGTTTCTTAGAGCCAACATCTGATGTTGTTGGGGACTTTTTCCTTTTCAGGTTCTTCTTCTTCTTCTCTTTCTGTTTCTTCTTCTTCTGATCAACCTGGCTACTTTCTTTAGAGATTTAAATAGGTGAAGAAGGAGAAATGGAAGGAGACTTGATGGGCGAAGAAGGCGAAAATTCGACATGAGGTTGATGTGTGGGTGGTGTATTGAAATCCAAAGTATTATGTGCAACTGAAACATTGGGAGGATTCGGGATCACCGGAGTGGGGAACAACCAAACTGGTAATCCAATAGTGAGTCCTGGAAGACTCAGTGTGGCAACATATGGAGGACCAAAGTTTCCAAACAAAGGAAAAGTATAGGTTTCCCCAGGAGAATGGGTTCCTCCATTGGTACTCCCAAGATTCGATGCCATTAACACTGACTCAACCTAAGGTCCACTAAGTAAAACAAACAACACACGCTAACAATCTAAGAAGCAAACAATCAAACAAACCTTCCTAGGATGAAACCACTAGTTGGTGATGAAATCCAATGTCGCGAGATCAAAATAGGAAGGGGTGGGGATAGAGCGGGTGGATCAGTTACGTTGGTGACCTGCTTAATGGACTTACAACTTGGTGCAAGCTTCCATGCAGTAATTTTGGATTTACCCTCCAAGGAGCCCGAGTGAGTTTGACCAACGTCTGTTCCAGGTACAAGGAGACTTCCCTTCACCGTCACCTTGTGTGAGACCCTAAAGGTTGTGGCTACTAAGGTCACCAACTCATAGTTAGCCCCTGGGCGGGTACAGTCGACAGTCCAGTTGGAACGTATGGGCAGGATAACAAGTCTGAAATCAACTTGAAAGGCTCCCACACATAATCGTGGGTATACCTCCTAGTGACCCCCAATATACGATCCGACCACTACAAACAGTTGGGCCACAGAGGGATAATCTCCGTAACTCACCCGAATGCGACCTCGTGTGTAACCCCTATGTGAGAGGGGGATCCCAGCAAGCCAATACGACAATTGGATTTGACTCTCCCTACCGCAAGATAATAAGTTTGTTTGATAGCTTTGGAAATTTATCCTTTCAACCTATTCCAAAGCCCTACACCTTAAACTAATGTAGGTTTTCTAACAAAGATGAAAATAGTCTAATAAATTTTAGTTAAGCATTGATTTTAATGGCTATTGTTTACTCAAAGGGTGTACAAAAGTGAAACTGATGGAATGATGACTCAATTCCCAAAAATATGCATGAAATATGATAAGCAATCATTTCTTTTCAATGAATACCTATTTAAGGGAAAGAGGAAGATTCATTTTCACTATCAAACACTTGATAAGGAATTACCTCAATCAATTTTCTTCTCAATCAAATCCAATATGATGCTAAAACATTTCAAAAATGCAAACTAATATGAAAACTAATAATTAATATGTACTTTTGTCATTTTCATGCAAACGATGTCAAACTTGTCCTGCCAACTACCCTTTCAGATCAAAGAGATTCAGACAAGAAAACGCAGATTTCGCACAAACAACACACCCTTTTGCAATCAAATAAGAGAAAGAAAATAAAAAATGCAAAAGGAAGGAGAAAGAGATTGGATCATATGACCTCAAAGAACCAAATGAGAAGAGTTATAGACTTCAGATGTCCTTCACTAGAGTTCCTGCTCAGTCGGATAGGAGAGAAGAAAGCAGGGGATCGATTTCAAGCTCTCAACAGCAAAAACTCAAAAATAATGAAGAATGGCATAAAATATAAACAAAAAGGTGTTTACTTCTCAGGAGGAATCATGTCAAAGGTCAATGGAAGAATCATTGAATCACAAAGCAGCTCAACAAGTGAAGAAACATGGTCTGGACCTCCAAAAAATGTAATTTTTTAAGAGATTTTGGGAAAAAAGGGTTGGCACTCTGGTATAAGGGAAAACATAGAGTTATAAATCTCTTTCTAACACTTCCAGGGAGTGTTGGTGCTCTGCTAACATGGGCAGGGGGGTGCCAGGCTCAAAAAACTCAGAAAAAGTCCAAAAAACCCAAAATTTCAGTCAAATTTTGACAATCAGGCTGAGTGTGATGGGGTAAAGAGTCAATCAGCAAGTGAAATCAAACATATGAGGTGAGAAAGTTATGAAAACAACAAAGGGTAAGACAAGGTCTATGAGGAAGATCAAAACTAAAAGTTTGATTCGCTCCCAGTGGAGTCACCGGTTTCTATTGAAGGAAAATCTCCCTGCGGACATGTAGATATCCTCAAAGAGCTATACTCTTAACTCTAAGACATAAAGTACTTCTCATGGTCACTGAATTCCTTTTAGATCTAGGTGGACTAGTATGTGAGAAGGAAGGAGAAAAGAAGTAACTTTTACTGGCATTTGTCCCTGCACGCTCTGAGTTGACCTCCAATCTTTCACTCCTCGATAAGCCCTGTAGACAAACAAAGTACGACTACTTCCTACTCTATCAATATTAGTCCGAAATAGGTCTATCTACTATAGGGAAAAATTCATGTGATATTGAACACGAATTAGAAAGAAACATGACAACCAAACTATATTAATGAGGACAAAACATTGCTTACAACCATAGATGAATTCCAATAGTTTCGTCAAGTCCTCCTTGTCTACCCCTTGCTCAAAAGATCCACGATCCAAATGATGATAGCTTCACTCATTTCTCCCTATGAGATCATGGTCTCTTTCTTCCAAATATCTCTATTCCAGTACCACTTATAAGATCATAAGTTTGGTGTGATTCTCCTTTTCCAGCCCCCTTTCACCATGAAAAATATTTCTTATATAGCCTTGTAGAGGCTCAACAACTTGAGATATCCTTGGGGAAGGTGAGGATTTTCCTCCTTCAGTTGAGGATCTGCCCTAAGATCATAGCTGGACTAGGGATTTGAGATCAAATGCCTTCTAAGAATGAAAAGATCCTTCCCCCATTCATCTCAACAACTCAACTGTTGCCTAAAATAGGTAGCACTCCCTCAAAAGGGCCATCAGAGCGCTGTAGCGCTCCCTAGTAGGATTAAGGGGGGCTCCAACACTCCTAAAGACACTAGATCTCCCTCAAAAGGGCCAAAGGAGATTTATAACGCTCCCAGACAGTGTAAGGGGGAGCGCCAACGTTCCCAGAAGAGGTATAGGGGAGCGCTCTCCTCCAAAACTCAGTTTTTGAGGTGATTTCAGATGGAAAAAGGTTTGTAAGCATGTTGAATCATTTCTCCTCTTCCAAATCAAGTGTTTGAGGTGTTTCAAATGTCCTTCTCATGTCGTTATAGGCATGACATAGGCATGATGGCAGTATGCTTTCTTTAACACTTGTGACACTTGTAAGGAAAATGCGACACTTGCGACCTTTGTAATGATGACACTTGCGACACTATCAAAGTGAGAATTTTTTATGTGTAACAGAAATATTAGTTGCAGGGAAAGAAACAAGAAAAAGGAAAACTAGAATACACAGTGCTTGATAATATCACTGAAAAATAAATTCCAAAGAAACCAAAAAATCAAAATGTACAACAATAGGAGCAACATGTACCTCAAACTCCTGCAAGTGTTGTTAGAATATCTACTAGGTTAAGTAGACTAGCTGAACAATGCTCTCCTTCATTGTATTATTTATTGTTGACTGATTCTAGTGAACCAGAATGTTATGAAGAGGCAATGCAGGTAGACACCAAAAAAAAGTTGGAGTAAGGAATAAAAGAGGAAATGGATTCCTTGGTAAATAACCAGACTTGGGATTTGGTTCAGTGTCCTGCAAGAAAAAAAGCATTACAAAATAAATGGGTTTACAGGTTGAAGGAAGAAGATGGAGAGAAAAAAAATACAAGGCTAGACTTCTTGTAAAGGGGTTTTCATAAAAGAAAGGTATATATTTTGATGAAATATTTTCTCTTATTGTTAAAATGAATTCAATTAGGACTATTTTAAGTCTTGTGGTAGTATAATATTTACATCTTGAACAATTAGATGTAAAAAAAACTTTTCTCCATGGGGATTTGGAGGAAGATATTTATATGCAACAACACAAGGGTATGACGTCAAATGGAAGGAGACTTTGGTATGCATATTGAAGAAGAGATTTTATGGACTAAAGAAAGCTCCAAGGCAATGGTATTTGAAGTTTGACAGGTTTATGATAGACAAAGGTTATAGTAGATGCCATTCTGGTCACTTTGTTTATTTTAAAAGGCTAGGAAATGGAAGACATATTATCTTTCTATTGTATGTAGATGACATGCTTGTTGCAGGGTCTAATATGCAACATATAGATGTGCTCAAGAAGAAATTATCTAATTCATTTGCGATGAAGGATTTGGGTGCTGCAAAGAAAATCCTTGGTATGAGGATAACAAGAGACAGGAAAAATCGCAAATTGACATTGTCTCAGGGTGAGTACATAGAGAAGGTGTTGGAGAGGTTTAAAATGTAGAATGAAAAACTAGTTAGTAAAACTTTGGCCAACCATTAAAAATTAACTTAGAAAATGTGTCCCAAGACACAGAAGGAGATATAATACATGTCCAGGGTCCCTTATTCATAAACAATTGGCAGTTTGATGTATGCGATGGTTTGCACAATACCATATATTGCACATGCAGTGGGAGTTGTGAGCAGGTATATGAAAAATCCAGGTAAAGAACAATGGGAGGCAGTAAAGTGGATTATTACGTATTTGAGAGGTATTGCTACTCATGCATTATGTTTTGGAGGTTCAGACACTGTTCTACAGGGATATGTTGACTCAGATATGGTAGGTGATAAAGATAGTAGGAGGAGCACCACAGGGTATGTTTTTACTATAGGTGGAACAAAAATAAGTTGGATTTCGAAACTAAAAAAGGTTGTTGCACTTTCAACAATAAAAGAGAAGTATGTTGTTGCTACAGAGGCTAGTAAAGAAATGATTTGGTTACAAAGGTTTATGGAGGAATTGGGAAAGATGCTGGAGACTAGTAGGTTGTACTGTGATAGTGAGAGTGCCATTCATCTTGCAAAGAACTCATCCTTCCATTCTATGAATAAGAATATAAATCTTAGGTACCATTTCATACAATGCATCTTGGAAGATGGACATTTGAAGTTGGAAAAGATACACACTAGCCAAAATCCTACAGACATGTTAACTAAGGGAGTAACCAGGGAGAAACTGAGTTCCTGCTCATTTTCATTTGGTCTTCAAGCATAAATATGAATATGAGAAATTTTCCAGGTCTAAGAAGGATCATAGTCCAGCAGGTACAACAACGATGGAGTTATTGAGACCAGTCTCCAAGTGGGAGATTGTTGGTTGTGGAGCCTGATTATCTTCTTGATTCATAGGTCTTTGTTTTCAGTCGTGTTTATACCCCATGAAGACTTTAAACCCTAGAATAATGTACACTCCTCCATGTTGGGGAGTACATGGGAGGGTTATCCCCCTTGCAGGGTCCATGGGCAAGCGTTCCCTCGACAGGGGTTCGAGGTCAAAGCCCCCGAAGGAAAAATTGCCTTGTAAATGTATATTTTAATTTAATAGTAAATCTGGACCATTCATTATAAGGTCATAGATATGACGATAGAAGTTATGTTAGGTTTTGTTTCCCTAGAAGGAAACCCTCTTTTATGAGGGAAATTTATTGCGGCTATGTATCATTGCAAATATTGTATTCTGAGAGAGGAGACTGTGAGAGAAAGAAGAGGAAGTTACAACATGTTTGTTGTAGGTTGTATCCCTTCATTTGCTGGATAATAATAAAGGAAGGACCAAGAAATTTCTCTGGTGGACGTAGCCCACACTGGGTGAACCACATATATTTGTGTCTCTATTGTATTGTGTATCTTCTGTGTTTTATTTCCACTTTTGTTTTATTTTATTGCAGCACGATCCTATTTTTCTAACACAACTAGTACAAGCTACATCACAAGAAGGGTAATGCAAATTTGAAGAAGGACATAGGAAAATAGTGTGAATACCATAAAATCCCTTGGCACAACACCGAATAATGCCGCTCCAAGCAGTCACTGGTGGCCAAGATGAAACCTTCCGATTCAGAGGTAGATTGTGACTCCGAATCAAATCTAGAAGGAGAGAAGAGAATTATTGATGTTGAACCCAGTTCCACTATTGCTACCATCAAAGTCCAACTAGTTGAACCAAAAGAACAAGAGGAAGGGGAATGGCTCTTTCACTCACAGATGTGGGTAAAGGGGGCTTCGCTTCATTTCATTGTCGATAGTGGCAGTCATAAGAACCTGATATTAGCAGAGGTCATCAAGTGACTAGACCTACTAACGACACCACACCCATAACCCTACACCATCGGTTGGGTTTGTCAAGGAAGATATCTCCGCATCAGCCAATAGTGATTTCTTCCCTACGACATCAAGCCTTTCAAAGATGAGGTATTGTGTGATATTTCCCCTCTTGAAGTTTGTGATGTTCTTTTAGGACAACCATATTTGTGGAAGCGACATGATGTGTATGAGTCTAGAACTCACACTGTTATTATTACTTTGGGTAGATAATTGTACATAATACTAGAGGTAGCGTCGACTAATGCTATTTCTTTAATATCTGTTATGCAATGAAGTAAGGTCATTTCACAAACTGATAAGTTCATATTATTTTTTATCTCTGCTCACAGTAAGTAGAAGGTCGCCACCACATTTGTGGTCTCTATACAAAACCTCTCTTTGCAGCAAAAGCAAGTGGAGAGGATCATGGAAGAGTATAGAGACATTTTCTCCTCACCCACCGGGTTACTGTGCATTGCCAAGTCAAGCATCCAATTTATATAACCCCCAATGCACCTCTACCTAATGGACCAGTCTATTGTTGATTGCTGATGGAAAATGACAAAATCAAACGTCAAATCCAAGAGCTTCTTAAAAAGGGGCACATCAGACCTAGCTCCTCCCCTCGAGGAAGCCTGACTGTACTAGTACAAAAGAAATATGGGAACTAACTTCTCTACATTGATTACAGAGCATTAAATAAATTCACAGTCGAGAATAGGTACCCAATTCCCAGAATTGATAACCTTCTTGATCAACTGTGATCCAGATTATTTTTGGCACGAAATGAGAGTGGAGATATAATAAAGAAATGTACATAGATATTGCAGATATCCAATAATATAACATAAATGTATCGGATATGCAACCATAAACACATATATATAGTAATACACAATTTATATTAATGAAAGAAATGTATAGAGACTGTAAAAATACAGAGTGAAAGACTCGCTAGAATGTTGGCATCTTATCTTTGAGAAGAGATGTGACGGCTACTCACATTCGAAAGAAGATGATTACAATGAGGCTCTGAAGGAATTTTTACAATAAACATGAATTCCAAAAACCCTATACATACAAAAACCTAACCCTAGGAGATGAAGCACCAAAATTCATGTGGGCCCCGTTTGGGTAAGTTAGTACATCAACTTCTCGGGGTCGTAACTTTTGCATACGATCTTTGTTTTAGGTGCATGATAACCTGTTGGAAAGGTATCATTGAGGAGATTCATTTTGGGGGCTCAATCATGCCGTCATATATAATTGAGAATCTTGATCTCAAAAAACCTTCATTTAGGCCCTCAAAATGGCCCCATAAGTTAAAAACTGCTAAAAAGAGTAAATTACCAAAATTGCCAGGAAACTGTTTTGAGCTAGTTAGAAAAGGTGGGTGGCCACTGATATCCACTTGGATCAAACTGAAGGGGGAAATTTTCTTCAGCAAGATTGACCTAAAGTCTGGCTACCACCAAGTTCCCATCGAATCAACTGATGTATGGAAGACAACTTTCAAATATAAAGAAGGTCCGTTTGAATGGTTGGTCATGCCCTTTGGCTTAAAAATGCACCAACTGCTTTCATGAGGTTGATGGATGATGTATTCAGATGATTCACCAACTCTTTTGTGGTGGTATATTTGGATGACATCCCCATCTTCAACATAACTTGGGATGAGCACATGCAACATATTCAACAGGTTTTGAGCACTCTGTGGAAACACAAGCCATATGCCAACTTGGAAAAATTCTCCTTTGTCATGAACATGGTACAATACTTGGGATACATTGTTGATGAGCATGGGGTACACCTTGATCCAAGTAAGATCTAATTCATCCATGACTAGCCATCTCAACCACACTAACATAGCTTCGAGGCTTTTTGAGACTTGCCAACATCTACAGATGGTTCAAGTTGGGATTCTCCAATATTGCATTAGACCTCAGCCAAGTGACCAATGGAGATGGTAGAGAAAATTTCACGTGGGGGAAGGAAAAACAACAATAATTTGATGATATGAAGAATCTCTTGTTCTTAACTCCAGTACTCTCCTTACCTAATTTGAAACAACCATTCGATATTGAGACGGATGCATCCAACTATGTTGTAGTCATAATTCTCACTCAACATGGTCATTCGATAACATACCATGGTGAGAAACTCTTAGATACTGTCCAAAAATACCCCACCTATGAGAAGGAAATGTATTCCATTGTACAATCCTATCGTCAATTGAAACATTGCATTCTATAAAATGAGAAAAACATCCACATTGATCACAAGCCTCTGCATTCCATACAGACACAGGGGAAGTTGCAGAATGATCACCATTAGAAGTGGTCCACCTACCTGCAACAGTTCCATATCAAAATCAATTATAAGAAAAGGAGCATAAATCGTGTCATTGATTACCTTAGTCGACCTCCTATGGTTGCACTCACCACCATGCTCCATTCTTGTGGGAATGAGGCATCTGAGTGGCCCCAACTTTATCAGCAAGATCTAGACTTCGCCACCACCTATCGACTCTTAGGTACATGCGTAAATATCATTGATTTTCACATTCTGGATGAACTATTATGCCATCTGGGCCATCTCTTTGTTCCTTCAAGTGAGCATGAAAAGATTATTTGGGAGGCTCACTACAGTTAGATCTTAGGACATTTTGGCGTGGAGAAAACTGTGGTTATTCTACATAAACATTTTTATTGGACAAAACTTCAATAGGACGTCAGTAAGTATATCATATCTTGCACTTCTTGTGCCATTTCCAATCCAACCATCAATAATCAAGGATTATACACCCCTATTCCTACTCCCGAGAGGCCTTGGGAATCCATCTCGATGGATTACATGTTTGTTGTTCCGTCCACCAAGCAAGGAAATGATTATGTATTTGTGGTAGTTGATTAGTTTTCAAAGATGGCCATTCTCATAGCCTGCAAGAAGAGAATCACAATGAAATATACTACCCATCTCTTTTTTGAATGAGTGTGGGTCCATTTTGGGATACCACAGACCATCATATTTGATTGGGACAATAAGTTCCTCAACACATTTTGTTAGAGTCTCTAGTAATTGTTGTACACCAAGCTCACTATATCCATTGCCTTCCACCCTCAAATCAATGGCCAAATAGAGGTCATCAATCAGATGATTGTGCCCATCCTTTTCATGTATAACTCTAATCATCCACATACATGGGATGAGAGTCTTCCATATGTTCAACACAACTACAACATGGCTCTCCATAGCTCCATCGACAATAGCCCCTTTCAGGTGGGGTTGGGATTCCAACCCTTGGGTCCCATTGATGTTGTAGTACCTCTTGAAACAACATAGATAGATTCTTCCCATGTTTAGTCTGAGGCCGATAAAACCACCAAATTAATTGAGTGGATTCAACACATCTTCCAATAGGTCCATGAGATTTTGCAGAAAGACAATGCTAAGTACAAGTAGTTCCATGATCAACACCAGGTACCGCACAATTTTCAGGTGGGAGACAAGGTCTGGTTACATTTTTAGAAAGAACGCCTTATAGGGCCCCATCGGAAGATACATTAACTTCTCTATGGGACTTACACTATCACCAAGGCTATGGGTGACAATGATTTTGAGCTCAACACTCCCCCCTTCCTTGGATTAAACCTAGTGGTCAATGTGGATCTCCTCCGACCATATTTTCCACCATTATTGGACACCTCGGAGATCCCAGAACAATTGACACCAATAGAGATCAACCCTGACTGCATGGAACATGCATCCACTAATCATATAGTGGACACACAGGTCAAGGGCACTCGCCAGCAGAGGATCCAACTTTATTGGGTTGTTAAGGAAGGGCATCTCCTGCACCAAGGAAAGTGGCTCACCCAGAGCCAAATTCAACAAAAATTTCCTCACATTATGGGGGAGCTCAATGTAATGGAGACCATTGCTTCTTAAGGGGGGAGGACTGATAAAGTGGATATTGGTGGCCACTCACCTAGTCCAACTGGATCCTTTTGACAATTTTAGTTAAACACGTTACTCTGTAATTCTTTGTAATTGTGGGTTATACATTTTTGGGGTTGTTTGAAACCCTACACAACTTCCAGGTGGATATTGGTGGTCTCCCAACTAATCCAACTGGAGTTTTTTGGAATTGTTCATGTCAATACATATTTCTGTACTTCCAGGGTTGTTTTGGGGCCCTAAACAATGTTTTTTTGGCTTTCCACAATGAAACTATAAACATAGTCAGTGTTTGGAAACATACTTTGTAGTTCTCAAAAATACCTTTCCAATGGGCTATCACGCGCCTAAAATGGAGTTCGTATGCAAAATTTATGACCCTGACAAGTTGAGGTACCAACTTACCCATCGGGGCCCACATAACTTTTGGCGTTCCATCTCCTAGGGTTAGGTTTTTGGATGTATATGGTTTTGGCATTCATGAGTAATGTTAAAAAGGCCTCTGGAGCCTTATTGTAATCATTCCGATCATACGACTACGCCTAGCAACCACATCTCTTCTCAGAGATAGCTACCACCATTCAAGCAAGTTGTTTTCAGTTCTGCAGTTTTACAGTTTCAACCTATTTTATTTATTCAATAGAAGTTATTATTCACTGGATATCTATTATTGTTCTCTTTATATTTGTGTTATTGTATTCAATATGTTATTTATTGTTCTACTCATAAATTCAGAACCCAACTTCCTTCTTTTAGGGATAAACCACTTCTAACCACTTGTCCACTTACAACCACTTTATCCACAAATAGTAAGTTCTACACTTTTAGTTGCAACTAATTAATTTTTCATTATTTTCTTAATGCAACCACTCAACCCATGATTAATTCCTAGTTTGACCCACTTTAATAGTTAAATTCTTCGAGTAGCTTCTAGAATAATTGAACTTCTTTGACCTTATAGGGGCTTCTAGATAACTTATGAGGGTTCTCAAACTTCACAAGGCCATAACTCTCTAATCGTGAGGAGTTACATGACTCTTCACATATCACCGGAAATGGAATGACATGTATTATCCATATAGAATAGTATTACCTACAAATTTACTAATCTTCATACCATTATACATAAAACAAACTTAAGTCCTTTAACCATACTGTTCGGGCTACCGAAAGTTTATACTAGACTTGCTTCAAGGGTTGACATCAATGAAAACCAACCCAATTAATCAACAATCTCCCCCTTTGGAATTGATGGAAACACTATGACGCAACACTGAAGCCATATCGCTCTTGCTCCCCCTGTGATCATCGCCCCCCCTGGAAACATGTTTTTGTGCTCTCTCTATCCAAGCATATAACTCTCTATCCATGCATTTGATGAATCTCTCCCCCTTTGACATCAATGGAAAAGGTAAATTATCGTTAGGGTTGCTCCCCCTAACTAAAGTGTCCTTGGGGATGCCCCCCTGACTTAACTCTTCATGTGCTTACTCATGTAAATATAAGACATATAAGAATAACATTTAAAATTCATTTCAGGGTAGAAGCTATGCCAAGTTTCTGACGAAGATACTCAAATGATTCCCTTGGAAGCGGTTTGGTAAAGATATCTATAATCTATTCTTTGGTCACAACATACTCAACTCGAATGTCGTTCTCTGCAACCTATTCCCATAGAAAGTGATACTTGATTGGAATGTGCTTCATCTTGGAATGCATCATTGGATTCTTGGAGATACTGATGACACATGTATTGTCACAATAGAATAGGCTCATCATACTCAACCTGTATATTTGTCAAGGTTTGTTTCATCCATAGAACCTGTGTACAACATGTTGCTGCTGAAATATGCTATGGTTCAGATGTAGATAATTATATTGATGTTTCTTTCTTTCTCAGCCAAGATACCAAATACTCACCCAAGTAGAACATTCCTCCACTGGTACTGTGTACGAAACAAGTGGCATATATTTTTCTTTTGGATACCATAATCCAAACTCTTATGTACCCTTGTGATTTATGAAGATCATCTTCACTGCAATAAAATATGATTCCTTTGGTGGTGCTTGACATCATGCCACTTGTAAAACTTCCTACATTACATCTAGTCTAGAAACTGTTAGATAAAGTAAGCTTCCAATCATTGACCTGTACTACCTGATATGTAGCCTTTGAATCATCATATTTACTTAAATTGCAACTGGTTTGCATAGGAGTATTGGTTGGTTTTCAATCTTCTATTCTGAACCTCTTTAGCATTTCTATTATATACTTGGTTTGAGAAATACAAATTCCTTGGTTTCTTTGACATATTTGAAGACCCAAAAAAAATATAATTCTCCAAGTAATGACATTTCAAATTCATTATCCATATCCTTTGCAATTTTTTGGCTCATCCTATCATCAACACTTCCAAAAATAATATCAACGACATAAACTTCAATTAATAAAATAATATATTGAGTTACCTTGATGTAGAGGTTGTTGTCTGCATTTCCTTTCCTGAACCCTTGTTGTTGTATATATCTGTCCAGTATAGAATTGTTGAACAACTGAGAGGGGGGGGGGTGAATCAGTTGTCACCGTTCTTAAACAATTATACTTATTTAAAAAAAAAAATCAAGGCATTCAATGATGATGACCATAATGCAGGGAAATAAACAATGGCACATTCAACATCAGTCACATATATGAGAAACACAGAGACAAATATTTCCCGAGGAAACCCATACAGGGTAAACACCTCTTTTTCTTTATATCATAAGTAATAGTTACATTCTTTACATTATCATACATATGAGCACCAACTCATAATGAGGCTACAACCTCAGTTTTGCAAGCTGTTACTTGCTGAGAGCACCAATTCTCTATTTTCTCTAGCACCCACTAGAAGGAAGCACCAACTCCCTAATTTCTTTAGCACCAACTAGAAGGAAGAATTAACTCCCTGTGTTCAAGCACCCACTTGAACCTCTGAGGACACTAGTCCTCCCTAGCACCTCCAAACCACCCTAAATTATAAACTATTTGTTACTAAAGCTTATTACAGCGATATAGAGTTATTCAATGGCTTACCAGCCTTGTCGCTGTTCTGTTACATTGCTCTTCCCTATCTGCATCAGTGTCTTCTGCACACACCTTGCACTTCCTATTCTTATGAATTTTATGATCTCTGGGCCATATAATTTAGATACAACATTCCTCTACTCATTTTTGCTACTGCGCTCTGCCTCCTTGCACACCCCTTGAATTCTACTCCATAGCGACAACCCCTATCTCTTCTTTGTTCAACATTCTTATAGTCTCTATTTTATTTGTGCATGCAATATTCACAATGCCTCTACATGCTCACTCCATGCCAAATTCCTCCACATCTCGAGTGCTCTTCCTCATCATCATCGCTACTCTTCAACTTCTTTGATAGTTTTTCCCACGCATTCATCATCACTGGGTGTTCTGTCTAGATTTCTCAGCTTCTCTAGCAGTTGAGGCTCTTCATCTTCTCTGTCTTCGACTAGCTTATCCTTTCTATTTTCAGCTACAGACTTCAATGCTCATCCACCTGTCAATCCCTCTAAGAGTTGTCTTCCTTTACTGGATGAATCTTGGAGACTCTTCAGCTCCTATGGCGATCACAAAGAAGTCTCTTCGAATCTTCTGGAAGAAACCATCAATGGTTTCTAGCAGTTACACTATGAAGCGCAACATTAGCCCTCCGATCATACTCTGATTCACCTGCACTATTGGATTGGCTCCACGGGATCTTGCACTCATTTTGGCATTTCGGCATTCGTGTGACCAAGTTTCTCAACACTCCCATATGCAATCTCCGAAGCTTCGATACAGAGATTTTTTGGACTAGCTCCTTCCTCTATATGACCATGGCCATGACCAAGTGCTTATGTATAAATTTCTTTTCGCAAATTCACGTTTTGTGAATCTAGAGATGAGGCATCTTGAATCTCCAAGTCGCGAACTCCAAAACCCAGAAATGGAGCTTATCTGGACTGACTCCTTCCCTTCTCGTGACCATTGGCGGTGACCATAGACTATGCCAAAAAAGGCGCTTCATATTTCGTGAGTTTCCACACGATGCTCTGTTGACCCCAAGTCAGTGAAATTCCAATTGCTTGCCACTTGTCCTATGATTCGACGATTCATATTTGAGCTTGATTTGATGACTGCAATTAACTCACAATTTCGCATCTCGCGAATTCTTCGATGGAGGTTCTTGTCACTCCGACTTGCGATAGGCGATATTCTGAAATAAAGTTGGATCAACGGTCTAGATCACACCTTGATATGACGGCTGCGATTAACTCACGATATCGCATCTCGCGAGTTCTTAGATGGATATTCTTGTCACTCCAAGTCGCGATACACAAAACCTCGAAATGGATTCTTTGACATGCTCTGATCTTCTGCCACGTGTCCCTCTTGGATCAACGGTCAATATTTTATCATTATCTCACATATCGCGAGTCTGAATCTCTTTCCTTTGACTTTCATGACTTGCTAAACTTCGAAGTGGAGTCTTTGTGGTGCTCTGATCTTTCGCCACGCGTCCTCTTGATCAATGGTCAAGATCTTGTCGTGATTTTACATATCGCGATCTCGACATTCCTGTGGTATTGTTTCTTGACTCTCCAAGTTGCGAGTCGCGAAACCTCGAAGTGATGTAAGCTTGCTGACGTCACACGTGGATTGACACGTGTCGAATAACTACCACGTGTCATTTTGATTCGTGACTTACATGTGCCTAAAATGTCGAATCAGTTTGACACTTGTCATTGCCTGGTTGTACCACATGTTCTTAGCTGACGTGGGTAGGATCGACGGTCCAGATGTGATCTTGATTCAATGACTCAGATCATATCGTGATTTTGCATATCGCAATTTCAACAGTCCTGTGGTATTGCTTCTTGCCTCTCCATGTCGCGATTTGTGAACACGCTTCACCTTGCACTTTTAAATATCGTGCAGATTCTCTTGGATCCTACGATGGTCGGTCCTTGCGCTCAGATCTAATGCCCGAGATCTATCCTCCATATCTATGCGCTCTTATTGTCTACATTGAGATCTGACAACCATCGGGAATTCTGAATTGTTGATCCAATGATGACTGTTGCTTCTCCTCCCCGATTATCACTGCGCTGCTGATCCTCAATGTTGTACTTTCCATCAATGACAAGAATACACTACATGTAAAACATACTAAAAATATCCCCCTTTGGCATTGATGGAAACAAAGCCACCTAGGTTCTTTTCTCCCCCTTTGACATCAATGTCAAAGAAAACACACTCCCCTTGAGCTTGTTTAATTAATTTTAGGAGGTATCAAATATGAAACCAATATAGGACTCCCCCTAACAGGATGGATTCTCTTAGATGTGAGACGAGATGACACCCAACTTCTGTCTGAGATATTCAAATGGTGTCTTGGCTAGGGGTTTAGTAAAGATGTCTGCAATTTGTTCTGTGGTGGGAATGCAATGGACCTGAAAAATCCGATTGGTGACCTGATCTCTCAGAAAGTGATATTTTATGGGAATATGTTTGTTCTTGGAGTGAAGGACAAGATTTTTAGACACACCGATGGCACTAGTGTTATCACAATGAATTGGGATCAGTGTAGTGTATTTTACCTCCAAATTTGCAAGTGTCTGAATCATCCATAATACGTGAGTGAAATAGGTAGCAATGACAATGTACTCTTCCTCTGTGGTTGATAAAGAAATGGAACCTTGTTTTTTACTAATCCAGGATACTAAGGAGTCACCCAGGAAGAATGCTCCTCCACTGGTGCTTTTTCTGTCATCAACACAGTTTTCCCAATCTGCATCTGAATAAGAAGTCAGCTGAAGATTTTGATTTCTAGGATATCACAAGCCATAGGTTATTGTTTCTTTCAAATACCTGAATATCCTTTTGACAGCTTGCAAATGACTCTGTTTAGGTGCATCTTGATATCTTCCTACCATTGCTACAACATGCATTATGTCTGGGTGAGATGCTGTGATGTACAACAAGATGCCTATGATTGATCTATATGACCTTTGATCAACATCAGGTGAATCATCATCCTTCCTTAATTTACATCCAGTTACCATAGGTGTACCCACAGGTTTAGAATCTTCCATCTGAAACCTTTTCAGCAATTCTCTTAGATATTTTTCTTGAGAAATGAACATCCCTTCGAAGCTTTGAGTAATTTGCAGACCAAGAAAAAATGACAGTTCTCCTATCATGGACATTTCAAATTTAGACTCCATGGAAGAAGCAAACCATTGTACCAATGAATCCTTATTACATCCAAAGATGATTTCATATACATAGACCAATACGATGAGAAAATCATTATCTTCCGTTTTAATATACAGATTGTTGTTAGCTATTCCTCTCTTGAACCCTTTGTCTTTGAGATATGTATCTAGTCTGTGATACCAGGCTCGAGGGGCTTGTTTTAAACCATATAAAGATTTCTTCATCTTGTATACTAAGTCAGGGTTATCAGACAGTTTGAAACCCTCTGGTTGTTCCATATAGACTTCTTCACTTAAATCTCCATTTAGAAAGGCTGACTTAACATCCATTTGGTAGACTTTAAACCTTTTATGAAAAGCATAAGCAAGAAACATTCTGATAGCTTCTAATATTTCCATGGGTGCAAATGTTTCACCAAAATATAGTCCTTCTATATGAGCATAGCCTTTATAGACTAACCTTGCTTTGTTCCTGATAACTTGTCCTTTCTCATTCAATTTATTCTTAAAGATCCATTTAGAGCCAATGACATTTTTACCTTCAGGTCTTTGAACCATCTCCCACGTATTGTTTTTCTTAATCTGATCAAGTTCATCATTCATTTCTTTAACCCAGTGATCATCTTTTTTGGATTCATTGAAATTCTTGGGTTCTAGAATGGATATGAAAGATATATGATATTGTTCGGTGGTTTTGATTAGCTTTCTCCTGGTTTGTACACCTTTGTCTTTTTCTCCAATTATCTGACTTGCAGGATGATTCTTTTGAATGATTCTGGAGGAGGAATTTGAAGTTGACTACTGATTTGAGTCTTTCTGAGTGTGTGAGTCTTCATCTAATTCATAGTCTTCGTTTTCTGATTCTTGGACCTGTTCATCTTCAACTTTAGCAGTGTCTTCTATAGAAGATTCATTACTGTATACCTCTCTTGCTGGGATTCCTTCATTAATTTTTACATCAATACAATCAACCATTTTATGCAGCCTCTTATTATAGCATCTATATCCTTTACTGTTTGTAGCATACCCTAAGAAGATACCGTCATCAACCCTGTCATCATATTTTCCAAGGTTCTCATCATTATTCTTTATGTAGCATTTACTCCCAAAGACTCTGAAGTGTTTGATTCAGGAAGGTCTTCCAAATGATAATTCATAAGGTGTCTTGTCAGTTTGTGGTCTGAGGTGGGATTTGTTAAGCACATGAACTGTTGTGTGTATTTCTTCTACCCAGTAGGTTTGACCAATGTTCTTCTCATTCATCATTGACCTTGCCATTTCCTACACTATTCTGTTTTGCCTCTCAACAACTCCATTTTGTTGTGGAGTTCTTGGGATTGTGTATTCTCTCTTGATCCCATGTTCATCGCACAATTCCTTGAAGTCTCTTGACATAAACTCTCCTCCCTGATCTGATCTTACTACCTTTAACCTCTTGCATGTTTGTGTCTCTGTTAAAGCCTTAAATATTTTTAACTTCTCAAATGCTTCAATTTTTTCTTTGAGAAAGGCAACCCAAGTAAGTCTGGAGTAATCATCGATAATCAGCATGAAGTAGTTTTATTTCCCTGTGCCTTCCTGTCTTGATGGTCCACATAAATACATATGAACTATTTGGAGTGGTTTCTCTATTGAAGTAAAGCTCTCGGACTTAAACTGTGTCCTATTTTTCTTCCCTACTTGACAGGGTTTACACATTGAATCTTAGGAATTTGATATTCTTGGAAGATCTTTTACTGCCTCGAGGTTTTTGATTTTGATTAAGTGGTCAAAGTTTAGATGTCCAAGTCTCCTATGCCATAACCAACTTTCATCATGTTTGCTTAGATAACATTCTTTTCTATTTTCTTTTAGCACATATACATTATTTTCTGTCCTTATGACTTTGGCCACCACTTGTCCTGAGTTTACAGACTTTATCTTGCAGTCCTTGGACATGAACAACACTTCGCATCCTCTATCACACATTTGACTTACACTGAGCAGATTATGTTTCATCCCATCCACAAGTAGAACATCTTGGGCTTTTCCTTTTCCATTACTTAAGCTCACCATCCCTTTGCCTTTTATTTTCGTTGGAGCATCATTTCCAAAGGTTACACTTCCTGATTCGCTTTCACTTAGAGATAGAAAATTGCCTTTGTCTCCCATCATGTGTTTGGAGCATCCACTGTCTATATACCAAGGGTTCATTTTTCTTTGAGCAGACAATACTAATCCACACTTGTCACTTTCCTTCTTCTTCCAAAACTTGACATTTTCAGTAGGGGATTTCGAATCTAGTTCATAGTTGCTTAACCGACAGTCAATAGATTTATGTCCAAAGTTATGACAGGTGTAGAATTCAACCTCATTATTCAATAGGTCAAACTTATTGTTGTAGTGTTTCCTACTTATTGACTGCTGATTATTTCTTGGCCTCCTTAGTTGTATGTGTCTAGACTTAATTTGACAATTTGCAGTCTGTGAAGGATTATTACTTGACTGTATCATTCTTTGATGTGGGAAGTATTTATTCCTTTGAAATCTTAATTTCTCATGTCTAAGTCTTAAGGATTAGTTTGCAGCTTTGTGACCAAAGTTAGAACAGTAGAAACAATAGCCATAGACAAATTCTTTGTACCTGGAAAATGGTTGTCTTCTTTGAGCAAATCGATTTCTTTCTTGTTGATGATGCCTTTCAACAGAGAGTGCATTGTTTCTTCGTTCTATAGATTTAGTCCTGGTACCTTTTTCTTTACTCATCCTGGGTGGCTGATTGTATTCCTTTGTTTCTGCAAGTTTGTTATTATCATTGGTTGTACTTTTGAGAAACTTGATGGGTTCTTCATCTCTTGGCTTCCCAATGCTTGATCCCTCTTCATAACCCAAACCAGTTTTCAGCTTTGGATTCCTTTGCTGATTCAGAATGGTGGCTAATCCTTTTGAGGCTTTGATACTTGACAGATTCTGATTATACAAGGCTTGAAACTTCTCCATATATTTCTTTTTTTCACTACTTGTTGTTCTAATGCTTCAAATATTGCCTTCTTTTCTGATAGTTGTTGTTTCAAAATATCTTCGATTTTCTTTGCCTCTTCCAATTCTACTTTTAGTAGGACGCGGTCTTCATCAGGTTCTTTAATGTCTTTCTTGAACTGTATCAACAATTGTCTTTTCTTTCTATTCTTGATTATTAGTCTGTCAATCTCTTCCAATGCACTGATCAGTTCTCCTTCCATGTCAACCACAACTTCTTCTTCATTAGCATCACTCCCTTTGCTATTATAGTCATAGTCCTCTTTGTCCATAGGTATGAATTCATTTAGTTTATCTTCAATAGATGTATCATTGTCTTCATCATCTAAAGGATCATCATCATTTTGTACGCAAATACTTTTCTTCTTAAAGTTATTCTCTTTAAAGAATTTTTTGTGTTTTTATTTCTCCTCATCATCACAAGTCTGATTCTTTCCTTTGTGGGGACATTTATTTGCAAAATGACCTATCCTACCACAATTAAAGCATTTGAAAGGCAGTTTACCTTTGTATTTTCCAGATCCCTTCTTCAGTCTCTTCACAAATTTTGCTTCAATTTCATCGGGCTCAGAATCCTCATTCTTGTTTTCTTTAAATGATGCTTCTCTGGAGGTGGGTTTATCTTTAACTATTCTCATTTCATATGCAGTCAATGTTCCTAGAAATTGATCAAACTGCAAGGTTTTTAGATCTTTAAGTTCTTCTATTGCAGAGACCTTTGGGTTGAACCTATCTAGGAGAGATCTCAAGATTTTTTGAACTAAAGAAGGTTCCCCAATTGTTTCACCAAGTGCCTTCGCTGCATTTACCATTTCTTCTACTCTCAGAAAGTATTTTCCAACAGTTTCATCTTCCTTCATCTTCAACTGTTGAAACTGTATTCTGTAGGTTTGAAGCTTTGCATCCTTTACCTTCTCATTACCCTCATAACTTCTAATGAGTTTGTCCCACATTTATTTGGCATTTCCTAGGTTCATAACTTTTACGAATTATTCTTCTGCAAGCCCACTCAAGATAGAATTCATAGCCTTAACATTGAAGCTAAATTCTAGTTTGTCATCCTTATTAGCTAGCACAACTGGCTTTACATAACCAATATCTACCACATCCCATACATCTGCACCTAACGACATTATGTAGATTCTCATTCTAACTTTCCAGAAGGAAAGGTTTGTTCCATTGAATAGAGGGGCCTTATTGGTTGAATTTTCTTCATGGCTTGACATGTTTAAGCTCTAGGATCTACCCTTAGATAAAAGGGGTCGACTCTGATACCAATTGTTGAACAACTGAGAGGGGGGGGGGTGAATCAATTTTCCCCATGCTTAAATAATTATACTTCTTTTAAAAAACTTTTCAAAGCATTCAATGATGATGAAAATAATGCAGGGAAATAAACAATGGCACATTCAACATCAATCACATATATGAGAAACACAGAGACAGATATTTCCTGAGGAAACCCATACAAGGTAAAAACCTCTTTTTCTTTATATGATAAGTAATAGTTACATTCTTTACATTATCATACATATGAGCACCAACTCATAATGAGGCTACAATCTCAGTTTTGTAGGCTGCTACTTGCTGAGAGCACCAACTCTTTGTTTTCTCTAGCACCCACTAGAAGGAAGCACCAACTCCCTGATTTCTCTAGAACCAACTAGAAGGAAGCACCAAATCCTTGTGTTCAAGCACCCACTTGAACCTCTGAGGACACCAATCCTCCCTAGCACCTCCCAACCACCCTGAATTATAAATTCTTTGTTACTAAAACTTATTACAGTAATAAAAAGTTATTCAATGGCTTACCAACCTTGTCGTTGTTCTGTTACATTGCTCTTCCCTATCTGCATCATTATCTTTTGTACACACCTTGCACTTCCTGTTCTTCTTCCTTTTATGATCTCTACGCCATATCCTTTCAATGCAACATTCCTCTACTATGCATTTTTTCTTCTGCGCTTTGCCTCCTTGCACACCCCTTGAATTCTACTCCACAGTGACAACCCCTATCTCTTCTTTGTTCAACATTCTTATAGTCTCTGTTGTCTTTGTGCATGAAATATTCGCAATGCCTCTGCATGATGACTCTGTGCCAAATTCCTCCACATCTTGAGTTCTCTTCCTCATCATCATCATGACTCTTTAACTTCTTCGACAATGTTTCCCACGCATTCAACATCACTGGGTGTTCTTTCTAGATTTCTCAGCTTCTCTGGAAGTTGAGGCTCTTCGTCTTATCTATCTTCGACGAGCTTATCCTTTCTATTTTCAGCTACAGACTTCAATGCTTGTCCACCTGTGAATCCCTCTAAGTGTTGTATTCCTTTACTGGATGAAGCTTGGAGACTCTTCAGCTCCTCTGACGATCACACAAAAGTCTCTTCGAATCTTCTGGTAGAAACCATCAATGGTTTCTAGTAGTTACACCATGAAGCACAACATTAGCCCTCCGATCATACTCAAATTCACCTACACCATTGGATTGGCTCCATGGGATCTTGCACTCATTTTGGCATTTTGGCATTCGACAATTAGACATTCGTGTGACCAAGTTTCTCGACACTCCCATACGTGATCTCCGAAGCTTTGATACATAGATTTTCTACGCTAGCTCCTTCCTCTATATGAACATGTCCATGACCAAGAACTTATGTATAAAGTGCTTTTCGCGAATTCACATTTCGTAAATCTGGAGATGAGGCATCTTGAATCTCCAAGTCGCGATCTCTGAAACCCCGAAACAGAGCTTATCTGGACTGACTCCTTCCCTTCTCATGACCACTGATGGTGACCATAGACTGTGCCAAAAAAGGTGCTTCATATTTCATGAGTTTCCACACCATGCTCCGTTGACCCCAAGTCAACGAAATTCCAATTGCTTTCCACTTGTCCTATGATTTGACGGTTCATATCTGAGCTTTATTTGACGACTGCGATTAACTCACAATTTCCCATCTCGTAATTTCTTCGATGGAGGTTCTTGTCACTCTGACTTGTGATAGGCGATATTTTGAAATAAAGTTGGATCGAAGGTCCAGATCACACCTTGATCTTATGGTTGTGATTAATTCACGATATCCCATCTCACGAGTTCTTAGATGGAGATTCTCGTCACTCTAAGTTGCGATACGCGAAACCCTGAAATGGAGTCTTTGACATGCTCTGATCTTCTGCCATGTGTCCCTCTTGGATCAACGATCAAGATTTTATCGTGATCTCGCATATCGCAAGTTTGAATCTCTTTCCTTTGAATTTCATGACTTGCGAAACTTCAAAGTGGAGTCTTTGTGGTGCTCTGATCTTTCGCCACATGTCCTCTTGATCAACGGTCAAGATCTTGTCGTGATTTCTCATATCACGATCTCAACATTCCTGTGGTATTTTTTCTTGACTCTCCAAGTTGTGAGTCGTGAAACCCCGAAGTGATGTAAGCCTGCTGACGTCACACATGGCTTGACACGTGTCGAATAACTGCCACGTGTCACTCTGATTCGTGACTTACATGTGCCTAAAATGTCGAATTAGTTTGAAACTTGTCATTGCCTAGTTGTGCCACGTGTTCTTAGCTGATGTGGGTGGGATCGAAGGTCCATATTGTGATCTTGATTCAACAGCTCAGATCATATCGCGATTTCTCATATCATAATTTCTACAGTCTTGTGGTATTGTTTCTTGCCTCTCCATGTCGCGATTCGCAAAACTCCGATTTGCAAACTTGCTTCACCTTGCACTTTTAAAGATCGTGAAGATTCTCCTAGATCCTATGATGGTTGGTCCTCGTGCTCGGATCTAATGACCGATATCTATCCTCATATCTACGTGCTCTTCTTGTCTACATTGAGATCTGATATCCATCGAGAATTTTGAATTGTTGATCCAATGATCACTGTTGTTTATCCTCTCTGATTATCACTGTGTTGTTGATCATCGATGTTGTACTTGACATCAATGACAAGCATACGCTACCTGTAAAACATGCCAACAAGAATACCATGCTCTAGGGGATTATTTGAGTCTGTTATCCCCTAGCCTAGGGATAACTAAGGAGATCGTGTCTCAAGGTCCACATGTTCTAGACATGGAGTGCCGAGAGTAGGGAAACCTAAGCATAGTCCCGGAGGGCCCCTCTTTTCTTCAAAAGCATTCCACATATCGGCAACAACAACATCCATCACACTGATATGGTCCTAAAGCAACAATGAGTCATTCTCAATGAGGTAATAAGTCCAGGTTTCATGGTATGTATCAATCTTATTTTTGAATCACTTGAACATGTTGTATTGAATCCTTCTTCATTTCATGAAGTTTTCTTGGAAATTATGCTCTTTTCCTCATTCATACCTGGAAGGGCGACATGGTGCCCTAGTAATTTGATTTCTCTTTAGGATGGGTTTCTACTAGGTGGATCTATGAAAATTCATTGTCCATTCCCTCCATACTTACAACTTTCCATCTTTATTACTTCCATCTCCCCTATCCTTGTTTTGGAATTGATATTGGCTACACTAGGAAGGGTTTTTCCTTACCTTGTGGGAAGAAGGGGCTAAGGCATAGAGGGTAAAAGTAGCTGGCAAGAGTTAAGAGCCAATTTTGAAACCTTCGAGATGCTTCACTTAGGGATCCCCGATAAAGAAACAGAAATATTCTCAATAAGAAAAGGGGATCCACAAGATAACATAAACACTCAAGGTACTAGTTAATGGATAGGAGGTCTCGTCACAAACCAACCTATTATGAACATGGGCATGTAGAGGTATGAAATTACCACCTATCTAGTCACCAAACTAGGGTAGTGTCTCTTGGTGGCATATCCAAGAGAAAGGGGGTCTCATTACGAGGAAGCCTTCTCATTTTCGTGAAATGTTTGTGGATAACGTTGTCACCTCTAGTCATCAAGACATGATAGCCCTCAACTATTCCCTTGAAGCACAAGAGAAAAAGATCAAAATAAATAAAGAATGGAAATGAATGGGCTAGGAAACAATTGCATCCATGAAAAGGTGCAAATCACCCTCCATAAAGGCACCCACATGTAACACTCTACATTTCCATTTTATCACATGCACAGCATGCCCAAATATTTACCCCATGCCACCTCATACACATACATGACTTGGACTAGAATCCACCTGGGAAACACCCTAAAATTAAGAGAGGTTAGCCCAATAGGACACCTTGAAACCCTCTCCAAACCTAAATTTTCAAATTGTATAACTTATTTGAGCATTTGTTTGGGGTTAAGTGGGGTTTGATGCAAATGTTCAGGTAATTTAATTATTAGATGTGATTTACATGCTATGATCCTTATGACTTATGAACCCGTAGAGGGCATACTTTTTGTTTCTATAGGACCTTTCCCAGCAGACAGGTACACATGAGGGAATCATTATATTAGACCTTCATGGGGGCTCAAATCCCATAGATGGATGCTAAAACCCTAGTCAAGGGTAAGAAGATATTGAAGGCTTTCACCAGATGAAGGAAGGATGTTGCCTTTGGAGGCACTATGGAATACCTAGACCTAAGGTCTCATGGTCCTCCCACCTAAATGTTGGCCTTGGTAGGACTTGGATGTCACCTTTGAAACCCTATATATCACCTGTCAGTTGGGGTTGTCACCTTGGAAGCATTCATGAGTCTATTGGCACGTGTGGGTAAATTTTAGGCCTTTGGAGGCCCAATTTTTCATCTCCTTTGCCCAACGTCCCACACTTGAGGCCCAACATCAACTTAAGAGGGAATGACATCACCTTTGGAGGCCTATTTATATGAAAATTGAATTTATTTTGGTAAAAATGAAATTTTTGAGTAAACTAGCGAGGTTGGCCCTGATATTTTGACCTAAAATAATTAAAGGTCATAATTTTGGTATAAATAGACATAAAGTGACATTCATTTTCATCAATAACTCATCACACACAAGTGGTGGTATGAAATTTTCTCCCTCTTTAAGGGTCATTGGTTGAAATAACTAGGTCACATCTCTTGGGAGAGCTTTACGATGGTGTATTTTGGCATTTTTCATGGTGGAATGGTCTTCAACTAGGGTTTGACTTTATTATTCTTGGTGAAGTAAGTGGAAAATATGCATTTTTATTCATGTTGTGGATGCTTGCTGTAAAATTTTCTTGTTTCATGTCTAAGATTATGAAATTTATTGTTTAAATCCTAGGGGAGAAACAACAAATGCTTCTTTCTCCCTATAACTCTTCTACTAGCTTGATCTTTCCAATTATATATTTTTCGGGAGTAATTATTAGAGCCCTAAAGTGATATCACTCTAGTAATTTCATTCTAAATCACCAAATCAATTGTATTTCAAAAATCTAAGGAAGGAAGGTAAGCTAGGGCCTACAAGTGCCTACTCTCTAGCAAAACCTCCCTTAAATATTTAGATGCTCGAGGCCTTGAAGTGATAACACCTCTTGCATCTACCTCTTCCCTTAGATAAGAATTATCATTATTTTATTTCCCAGGTGATATTTTTACTATTATTGACTCCATAAGCCCCTAAAAGGAATTAATTTCTATACTCTTTTGGATGAATGAGATCACACAAACTTCCAACTCAACCTTCTGCTTGATACCCTACTAACTTTGACCAATTAACTAACCTATCTTAGATATGATAAAAACCAAATTATTTGCTTCTATAATCAGTGTTACAACAATTGTTTGTAGTTTATATCAGTCTGTTAACCATCTTAAACCAACCCAGAAAATTGTACAAGGAAAACTACAATCAAACTTGAATTTAACATGCATTAAAGTGCCTTTTAGAGTACTTTTCTGAAGGTTTTTCTACCATTTTTATTACTGCTACTTTGTTGCTGTTGAAAATATATGCTACAACCATACTAATCCATACTAACTTATTGTAAACACCTACATAACTCACTCAGAAATTTGCTTGTAATAATTGTTGAACAATCTACTTGATAAATGTTGTTTTTTCATAATATCTTCTTGCAATTCTAAGCATTATTTTTTGTGGTTGTTACACAACACTTATTGTTGCTAGAAATTGATAAAACCGTTGCAAATTTTCTTCAACCACCTTTTAGCAGCCATTATAAGCGTATTTGCAAGCTAAATCATTTCAAAACTTGTATATGACATAACACTATCATTTAAGAATTAAAGTGTTATATTTTTTTGTCATTAAGTACTTTTTCTGAAGAATATTGTAGTTGTCATCACTTCATTAAATGTTGTTGTACATTGGTTACTTGTTGCATACATTGGATGCTAGTATTTTCTTTCATGAATTTGATGTCTTATTGAAGCATTAAGTTACTTGTTGCTCTACTAACTTTTGTTGTTATATTGGTAAGGGGCACACACAATTATCTTTCTTTTGCTTCATCATTTAAAGACTTAAAACTTGATTTGAGTGACCTAGAGAGAGGGATGGTTTTACTTGTCATTTATTTTCCTTCATTAACCCATTAGGTCTAGGGGACATCTCCCTTGGAGTTAAGTCATTTTCCTCCTGAATAGAAAGCGGTACCCTGTTGAGGTGACAATGACATGATTACCTCTGTGTTATGCCAATATGATCCTACTTGCCTTTAGGCTTTGGGAAAGTACAGATTGTGCAATAACAAAGACCATGTAAGGCCTTATTCAACCTACAAACATAATATTCATTCTCTGATAGCTGAAATCCCTCTGGTTTCTCAATGGCGACTTCTTCTTCTAGTTCCCCATTCATAAAGGCCAATTTCATGCCCATCTGATACACTTTGATATTCTTGGAGAATGCATAAGCTAGGACCAATATGATTGCTTCCATTATGAAAATTGGAGAAAGCATCTCTAAAAAGTCAATACCTTCAACCTGTGCATATCCTTTACATACCAATATAGCTTTGTTCTTGGTAACCTGTCCATCTTCATTCAATTTATTTCTAAAGACCCACTTTGTGTCAATCACATTCTTGTACCTTGGTCTTGGAACCAATTAACAAGTGTCATTCTTCTCTATCTGATCCAACTCTTCATTCATGGATTTTATCCAGAATTAATCCTTGCTATCTTATTCAAAGTTGCTTGGCTCAATAGAGGATAACAATGTTAGGTGTAGTTGATCTGGTGAATGAATTGTTCTTCTAGTCTCCACTCTTGGATCTTTTTTTCTGATAATTTTCTCTGATGGATTATTATTCTATATTATTTTTCTTGGCGTCGTTGGAGGTACTTGAATATCTTGATGTTCTTTCTCTTCTGCTTCTACCTGGTCTTCTCTATCTTCCACTTATGCTACTTCTTCTTCCTTTTCTTCTTCTTCATGAACCTGTACCACTGATTCCTTTTCTTCTTCCTTTGTTTTTTGTCCATTTGTATCATCAACCATCACATTGATGCTTTCCAAAACTTTGTTGAGCCTCATATTGAAACATTTGTATGATTTTTTTGTGCTCGAGTACCCAACAAGTATGCCTTTGTCCACACGAGAATTAGATTTTCCCATTATGCCATCTTCTCTTTTGATGTAACATTTACTTCCAAAATCTCTGAAGTGCCTCACATTCACTGGTCTTCCTTTCTGTAGATCATAGGGACTCTTATCACTATTGTTTTTGAGCATTACGTTGTTCTGAATATGAACTATTGTATGCCATGCATGTGCCCAAAATACATCTATCAACTTGGAATCCATTAACATAGTATGGGCCATTTCCTGTACTGTCCTATTCTTTCTTTAGAAAACTCCATTCTATTGAGGTGTCCTAGCTACATAGAATTTCCTTTTTATTCCATGCTTGTTGCAGAAATCCATAAATTTCTTTGAAGTAAACTCTCCTCCATTATCAGATCTCAAACATTTGATTTTTGAATCCATTTCATTTTCAACCATTTCCTTGTATAACTTGAAGTTCTCAAATGCTTCTGACTTCTTCCTAAGGAAACGAACTATAGTCATCCTTGTATAATCATCAATCAATAACATAAAATATTTCTCACCTTTTAAACCCTTTGTTCTAGTTGGTCCAACTAGATCAATATGTACAATTTCCAGTGGTCTTGTTGTGGGTTATTCCTTTGATTTGAATTTGGTCTTTGTTTGTTTTCCTTGTTGAAAATGCTTGCATAAGGTTTTGATTGTCTTCATAATCTGGGGAATTTCTTTGACTGCTTCCTTTTTGCTGACTTTGAATAGGTTTTCAAAGTTTATGTGACCCATCCTTCTCTGCCATAGCTAAACTTCATATTCCTTTCCTAGACAACACTTTTCATTCCCAATTTCACTTAATACATATATGTTTCTTGAAGTTCTTACAGATGTTGTAACCAATCTTCCTGAACCTTCTATTCTTATCTCGCACTTATGTGAATCAAAAAATAAATTGTGACCTTGGTCACACATTTGAATTACACTTAGAAGATTATGTTTCATATGTTCCACTAGTAGAACATTTTCTTCCTTGGTATCCTTATTTCCAATTCTAATTGTGCCTCTTCCAATGATTCTAGCTGAGTCATCGTTTCCAAAAGAGACTAATCCATATCTTTCCTTTCTCAAGGTCAGAAACCTGTCCTCATCACTTGCCATGTGCTTTGAGTATCCACTGTCAACATACCAACCACATTTCTTGTGTTTAGCTTGTAGAGCGAGTGTTAATTCTTCATTGTTATACTGATTTTTCTTTGTTATCCATATTATTTGTTGAGGTTCATGTCTGTGACTATTGTTATTTTGTTGTGATTATCTAGGAGGGATTGCCATTCTACAATCATTGGACATGTGTCCAAAGTTGTTTCACTTGTAACATTCCACTTGAGTGCTTAAAGATTCAAACATGTTGTAGCTTCTTCTCTATGTTTCACTAGGCCTTCTTGGATAACCATTTTGTGCATGACGTTCAATTTTTTTGTTTTTGTTTTTGCTATTTTCTCTACAATTTATAACTTTATGTCCAAAATGATTACATGCATAAAATAAACCAAAGAATATAGTTTGATACCTGGGATTTAAATATCTTCTAAAACCTTCCTCTTCTTGAGGGCTGCTTTTTTTTTACTATCGTTGATTCTGAAATCAGAATCTTCTAGGTAGAGGAGTGTCCATATGATCTTCCTTGTAAAACTTCTTATCTCCTATGATTGTCTCTGCATAGATTCTTGGTTGTGTTTCTTAATTTGTTGTTTTGGATCTTGATCCATTTTCTTTCTAATTGTATCCAAGTCTAGACTTTTCATGATTTGGCCTTTGACTGCTAATAATATCGTCCAAAAGTTTTTAGTTGTTCTCCATGTTTTTCTTTTGAATATCTTTTCTCAATGTGACAATCTCTTCTTCCAAATTTCCAATGATTCTATCTCTTTCTTCTAACCGTTCTTTGAGTGATTATTCAATTCTTTTTTCTTATTCAACTTGAATTTTTAATTTAGTGATCATCTTCTCTAGTTCTTCAGAGTTTAATTTTATTTTTTCTTCTTTTCTTTTTAGTTCTGTCTCCAATGACTTGTTTTTCTTCTTTTCTCTTTTTATAACTTCTATAACACTAAAAAATTCTTCTCTGTAGTCAACTTCTACATCTTCATATTATTCTTCATTGACTTCTTCATCATAATAAAGATGTAATCAACCCTAATCTATAAGATGTAATGAACCCTAATCTAGAAGATCAAAATTATCTATCTGTTTTTCCAAGTGTAAAGAAAAAAATAAGCATTGCTAAGATAAGAACAAATTATCATGAGCTCCATAGTGAAACTGGGCATTGGTCAATTCCTAAAATGCCATGGGATGAAAGAGTGTGTCACCTTTGTGATACTAAGAAGGTTGAAGATGAAAATCACTTTCTCTTAGATTGTCCAGCCTATACCCATATTAGATCTCATTTTCAAAATATTGATCACACTACCAACCTTCCTAACCTCTTAACTCAATAAAAGTATGGTGATCTTGGAAAGCTTCTCTTAATGATTTTCGAGCAAAAAAACAAAATTCTAAGGAATTACAAGTAATCACTTACCCTCTTAAGGTCTGATAGACCAATTAGGTCTTAGTGGACGTTAATAATCATCATCATCATCATCAATTTTCTATTTCCATGAATATAATGCTTTTTGTCTTGCTTTCACTATCTTCATTTTCTTATGATGAGGTGTTGTCTTCTTTTGTGTAAAGGATTTTCTTCAAAAAATTATTTTTGGTTCTTTTGCCTTTGTACATTTGTTTTCTATTTGAATCATCTTCTTCATTTCTTTTCTTTTTCTTATGGGCATATTTGTTAGAAAAATGGCCAATATCATCACAATTAAAACAAATCAATGGAAGCTTAATTATGTCTTTTTCATTGGTTCCTCTTTTTAGCCTTCTAACGAAGTTTGCTACTTCTTCATCATCTTCTGATATGTCATTGTTGTTGGTATATGAATTTTCCTTTTTTTCCCCCTTTTTCTTTGACTTCTTGGATGATTTGAATGTTTCTTCTTTTGTGATTGGATTCTCCTATTTAGTTTCCGTTTCATAGGCTGTGAATATTTCATGCAGCTCATTCATGATTATCGAGTCGAGATCTTTTCTCTCTTCTAGTGCTAATATCTTAGGATCAAATCTCATTAGAAGAGATCTTAGAAAATTTTGAACAATTATAGATTCATCAAATTCTTCTCCCAAACCTCTGATTGCATTCACTATTTCATCAACTCATAGAAAGTAAGCTACAATATTTTCATCTTCTTTCATCTTCAGTTGTTCAAATTGAACTTTGTAAGTTTGAATCTTTTCTTCCTTGAATTTTGTGTCTCCTTCATAAACATTCTAAACTTTATCCCAAATATCCTTTGTTGAGATGCAATGCATAACTTTGACATACACCGAATCAACTAAACCATTCAGCTAGCATTTTTGGCTTTCAAATTGTTTAAATTGAGATTCCTTCCATTTTCATTTGTTGGAGGAATGACAGGTTCTTTGTATCCATCTACTACTGATTTCCAAACCTTGAATCCATGTGTTTGTATATATGTTTTCATCATTCTACTCCATAATGCATAGTTATGTACATCAAATCGTGGCATTCCATTTTTATAGATATTGTTTCTCTCCACGATCTACCTTCCAGTGGTTAAACTGATTCCTGAAGGAACTTGCTATAATTCCAATTGTTGGATTATTGAGAAGGGGTGTGAATCAATAATAGAGATTTTTAATCCTTTTAAACAGAGTAAGTAAGTGTTATTTATCTTTATGATTAATATACCATTATCATTCCACAAATGTATATTAAAAAAACCTTGAACCATGAACTATCATACACATACATAGTACACCAATATTTTTACGTGGAAACCCAATGCAGGATAAAACCACAAAATGCTTTTTCTTATATGTATTTAAGAATTACATTTATTGGAAGCATCAACTTCCTTTGTTCTCAAGTTGTAATTGGAAGGAGGCTTTGATCCCCTATATTTTCAGGATACAACATTGTTACAGGTATGAAATAACTGAG
>ML842441.1:22548-39644 GCA_009831015.1 Picea engelmannii | reverse complement strand
TGAGGAATATAAAATAATATATTATATTATTTTAAGGTTCATTAAATTGATTTCATGTAAAGAAAGCCAACCTCTTTGAATATTAAATGGCGTGGTAATGTGTGCGAGTGGGGTCACTTCGGAGCTTCGGGACGCCAGGGCTCCGGGATATTGGAGTATAAGGAATGTGGTGGAGAGCCGAAGGGGGTTGACCCAGAGTTCTCTCTCTCCCTTATTTCAAATTTCAATAAAATATTGGACACTTTATAAACTTGGGTGCATTTTTCCAAAAAGATGTAATATATATATATATATATATATTAAACGAATTTATTATGGCATTGGTACATGATAAAGTACCAACCTTTTCCCTTTTTAATTTAATATTTAATGCAACGTCACATGTAAGCATGGGCCCTTCGGGAGTTCGGAGCTTCGAGACTCTCATATGTTTGGAGAAGATAGAATGTGTTAGCACCATGATTTTCATAGCTAGAGTTAGAGGTTTGTCCAAAGTTTTCAAAGTCATGACATGATCTTGGGAAAATCAAGGAATTCCTAGATGAGTCATAGGTTAGGGTGAATATCACGTCAAAAGGTATTATGGTTCATCATCACCTTTCATAAGTTTAGCAAAGGAACAATCATGACACCTCATGTCATCAGTATCATTGCAAGCTTCAAAAGAATACTCGTTGCGAAAGTTCATTGCACAAAGGCTTTTGTTGCTTTCATTTGTTACACGCCGAGCAAAGGATGTTGTCGCACAGAAGATGTTGTCGCGTAGAAGATGTCATCGCGCAGAAGATGTCGTCATGCAGAGGATGTTGTCGCGTAGAATATGTCGTCACGCAGAAGGTGTCATCGCGCAGAGGATGATGTCGCGCAGAGGATGTTTTCGCGTAGAGAATGTCATTGCGCAAAGGATGTTGTCGCGCAGAAGATGTCGTTGCATAGAAGATGTTGTCACGCAGAAGATCTTGTCGCGTAGAGGATGTTGTCGCACAGAGGATGTTGTCACACAGAAGATGTTGTCGCACAGAAGATGTCGTCGCGCAGATGATCGCAGATAATGCCACCGCGCAGAAGATTCCATTGCATAGAACATGTTGCCGCACAGAGGAAGTTATCGCGCAGAAGATGTCGTCACGCAGAGGATTTTCCTGCGCACAGGCTACAGGGGGCGTTGCGTAAATGATCGGTTTAGTGGTAAACTTAAAGATCAGTTTCTCACCAACTGAAGAGGAATTTTTAAAATCCTCGAGAGGTTTTTGTCGAGGACAAACCAAATAATAAAAACCTATCTCATATTTGCAAAAGGTGTCAGTGATTGGGATATTCGAACAAATCTTTGAGCCATATTTTTCAGTTGTCATGATTTCTTATTTGAGACATGTTTTTGCGACACGTATTTCGGCCAGCTGGAGATGAATTTCATGAAACTGAGAGAATTTTTTCTTTATAATGAGCTTACCTACAAAAATGTCTCTCAGTTTTGAAAAATCATTTTTTATTCGTGATATATGATGTCATCTTTAACGCCTATTTTCCCAGTTTGTTGTGCAACCTGCTGCGTTTTTGTTGTAGGTTACAGTTGCGTAGTAGACTTGGTGTGCAGGGGTGACAAAGTGTCCAACAGTGCACATGATGACTTATCACAACCATATGGTCTAATTTTTATCATGATCAATGATTGTAAAGAATATTTCGGTTACGATTATGATTTGGCAAAGTTAGGTTTTCTATTTTTAGTGAATCCATTGAAGTTATTACTTTCTTTCAAAGAAATCGGATCCATAATTATACAAGGTGGTAGTTTGACCCTAACAGCCAAATGTGGTATTAGTTTTCTATATAAGTGGGTAATTTTAATGTAAAGGGGGTTGGAATTTCAGTCAAAGAAGCTATTGAACTGTGTAATATTTTCCTGAAATTTTTTTATGAGTTAATGCAAAAGTACAGGGCTTCCATGAAGTAGAGATTCATTACGGTGTTGTTCTCAGTGTGTTTTTCCAGTTAATTCTTTCCCTCATTATTGTTTGTTCTCTTCCATTATTTGACTGAGAGTATATGTTTGGAATTCATCTTATATGATGCTCCATTCATGCAATGAATACTTGTTTATGTTTGGATTTCATGTTCAGAATTCATCTATATTCGATGCTCTTTACATGGCGATCTATATTCCCTCTATGTTTCCTCTTCTAAAATTATATTGAGAACTCATCCTTTTCTAGATGCTCTCAATGTGATGGGTTGTCCCCTTCTATTTTTTTTTGCCATCTCAATACTTATTATTTACTGAAAAACATCACTTACCTTGCCTCTATTTTCAGAAAGCACACAACCAGTCATTAACTCAGTATATTTAAGCTCGTACTTTGACTCCATTGCCCAATGGTTTCTTCCTTGTTTGTCCTACCAACCCTTTTAAAACAAAAACAAACTCGTCCTATTGCGGAATCTGACCTCTATGCATTTATTGATGAATCCTTTGAATTATTACCAGTCATTAGACATCTGAGAGAGCCCTCTCTGGTTGTATAGGTCAGAATACAATATAAAGTTGGTTGAAACAGTTACCTCGGGGTTTTCTTTGATACAGCCCAAAGAAATTTCCGAGTGTTAACATTTTGGCGTTGCTACCGGGGACGATTGTTATTATTTTCCTCGGGAAGAACGACATTGTTTTAGTTCTAAGTTCTAAGAGCAACAAACACTTAGGCACATATTGGTTTTATTTCTTCTCTGGCGATTCCACACATCAGAAAATCAGTTTGAAAGTGATTCTACTAGCATAATAATCCAGAGCTAAAGTTTTCATGGAGACTTCATTGTTCAAAGAGCTTGAGGTATGAAGAGTTTCTTGGCTTTAGAATGGAAAGCTTGGCTTTCAATCTGAATACTTCATAAAAAAAAACAAGAAAGTTGGTGGCAGACCTTGTTTCTTTTCAAAATTTTAGAAAATGGATTGATTTGTCTTCTAAGCATCATTGGTGTGAAGATTTTCATTCCTTGTTATTATCTTATTTGGATTCGTGTCACATCCTTAGTCAAGAGGATAAGTTAGAATGTTTACAGAAGCTTATTATGGAACTTGAGATAGAACAAGAAGCACAATGGATATGCTAAGATTCATCTCCTTTTGAAGAATTTTTTGACCAAGAACAAGAACAATATGAATTAAAGACAGATGAAGCACTATTAACTCATTCATAACAATATAAAAGAGGGTATGAGGCTGCCATGGCTCATTGTTACAAGCATTACAATCTCAGGCCCAAGGTTAGTAGTCCAAATTTCATCATGCCAGTAGAAAATGAATCTTCAGTCAGCAAACAGCCCTCATGTCGAAATAAAGATGTTGTTCAAAAAAAAATTTATGACATGGACAATGTGAACAGTCAGAAAGAACCATTTAAAGATGATCTCATTGTTGGTCATAAAGAAGTGATAGTTGTTTTTGCTCTCAAAGATCCTTTTTCAGCTCTGTTGAAATCTTCAATCAAAATGAGCTATGTAATGTTTGAACATGAGGACAGTTTCAAATGGTGGGATAACTTGTCATATTTCAGTTTTGACTTTATGACTGGAGGAGTTGAAAGCAAGTTGTAGTCAAGAAACCATTTGCTTGACTGGATTTTGGAAATATGGGATTACTTGATTTGGAATTTGTGCTTAGTCAAGTAGGGTAGGTAGGAGTATGAATAAGCTTGGTTCTACGAGCATTTCTTTCAGCAATCTGCAATTTTCATTTTCAACTTAGTTTACAGATTTCAATTTGGAGCATACACAGTTTTGGGTTTTCAGCGGATACAGGTGACAGGTCAGAGCATAGTTTTCAATTGTAACATCCCTGACCACCCATGTCGGGCCAGGCTACTCCAGAAAACTCTTTCATTCTCTGATACCATAATGTAACATACCCAGCATCCAACTGAGCTATGCCACATAAATTTTTCGAACTGCAAGCAATTAAAACATATACACACAGAACTCCTGCGGAACCTTATATATAAAACGTAAACAAACAAATACATTATGTAAATGCACAGATTCATATTGAAATAACAATAAACATATACATGCAGCATATACAAGCAATACCATAAATATAAAGACATTTATAAAGCACACATAGGATAAACCCATAAAAATAAACACGTAAATAATAATGCAACATGTAATTTATCACACAATTGACACTTATATTGGTAAGAATATCAGCAATTGCATGCAGACCTTCCACGAACCTCCAAGCCTTAGACCACACTACTCATCACTCTCAGCAGTGGGTCACCCCCAAGTTTTTACTAAACTCTACCCGGGTAAAGGGATTCCTAACCAGGCTAATGGATCATAGACAACAGGAAAGACTTTGTCATAGGTGCCAACTCAAACTAACATCCTACAGTCCCTCATTCCCCACATGCCTGTCCCACCCCAGGAAATGTACCCCTTCTCTGCTCAACAGTCCTTCGGTTTCCCCACTTCCTTTATGGGCTTCAGCAACAGGGTGGACAGGAAGTCTCAGAGCCCTGTAGATGTAGTTTAGCACCTTTGTAAGTCAATTCCCAGCAATTCTCTCACCTTGAGAGATTGCTCACGGGCCTGACAACTCGCCTCTTCAACATCCTACGGATCTGACAACCCGCTTCTTCAGTCCAGCTCCCAAGCTAACCAGGTACACAAACAGGTATGGGTACGGATACAGGTTCAAGTACAGTGACAAGAAGGTACGGAGGACAACTAACTGAGTGAGTGAATTCTCCTGGAATCATTGAATGCATGACTGAATGATGGGAAAATGAACTAAGTCCAAAATATATGTATGCATGTTCCCAACTTGACACTTGTCATGTTGGGAGCTACTTTGGCCCACTTGTCCCCAACCTTAGAACTTAGGATAAAATAATTATCCATACTTTATACTTAATAAATATGAATATAATATTCCTTTTTGGCTTAAGCTCCCTAGCTTAGCCCCTTTTCCTTAACTTTTAGCCCCCCCTTTCCCTAACTAGTGGAGTTTAGTCCCCCATACTTTTTTATCATGGTCGGTCTGTGCACAATGATGTATTTTATATTAATGATGAGACATATACAAAAATAGGCTCAATAGCCTTTAACATCTAGGCTCTCCAGCCTAATCATCACAAAATTGGCTCACCAGCCTATAAAACACAGCATATATACAATGGCTCCCTGGCCTCAAAATTGTGCACACTTAAGTTGTTGTGCGCGGTATCCTAGAATGTGCAGACTTCATCATTTTAGTGCACAGTACATGTGCACACT
The DNA here is from genome assembly GCA_009831015.1 of Picea engelmannii. NCBI lineage: Eukaryota > Viridiplantae > Streptophyta > Pinopsida > Pinales > Pinaceae > Picea > Picea engelmannii. The sequence goes on along the minus strand of ML842441.1, from coordinate 34,367 downwards.
ATGCCATGAAAGGTGCATACAAAAATTATATCAAACAGGTCATCGGCTTAAGTACACTTTCATTTTACATTTACAATTGGGTTCGGCCTAGGGGTATTACATCAATGGTTCGGGAACAACACAATGGATAAGCACAGGGTCTACGATTCCTTTGCTACCTCACTGGGAGGATAGCATCCCCATTGGAGCCAGTTGTTAGCACCATGATTTTCATAGCTAGAGTTAGAGGTTTGTCCAAATTTTTCAAAGTCATGACATGATCTTGGGAAAATCAAGGAATTCCTAGATGAGTCATAGGTCAAGGTGAATATCATGTCAAAAGGTATTATGTTTCATCATCACCTTTCATAAGGTTAGAAAAGGAACAATCATGACACCCCATGTCATCAATATCATTGCAAACTTCAAAAGAATACCCGTTGTGAAATTTCGTTGCGCAAAGGCTTTTGTTGCTTTCATTTGTTGCACGTCACGTAGAGGATGTTGTCGTGCAGAAGATGTCATCGTGTAGAAGATGTCGTCGTGTAGAATATTTCGTCGCGCAGAATATGTTGTCATCCAGAGGATTCTGTCACACAGAAGATGTCGTCGCGCAGAAGATGTCGTCGCACAGAAGATGTTGTTGCGCAGAGGATGTTGTTGCGTAGAAGATGATGTCGCGCAGAAGATGTTGTCGCATAGAGGATGTTGTCGCACAGAGGATGTTGTCGCGTAGAATATGATGTCATGCAGAAGATGTCGTCACGCAGAATATGTCATCACGCAAAAGATGTCATCGCACAGAGGATGTTGTCGCGTAGAGGATGTCGTCGCGCAAAAGATTATGTCGTACAGAAGATGTTGTCGCGCAGAGGATGTTTTTGCGCAGACGATGTCGTCACGCAGAAGATGTTGTCGTGAAGAATATGTCATCACGTAGAAGATTTTGTCACGCAGAGGATGCTATCGCGTAGAATATGTTGTCGCGCAGAGGATTTTCCTGCACACAGGCTACAAGGCGCGTTGCGTAAATGACTGGTTTAGTGGTAAAATTCAAGTTTAGTTTATGACCAACTGGAAAGGAATTTTGAAAATTCCCGAGAGATTTTTGTCTATGAAAAATCAAGTAATAAAAACCTCTCTCATATTTTCAAAAGGTGTCACTGATTTTTGTCGAGAGATTCGAACAAATCCTTGAGACCTATTTTTCATTTGTGATGATTTCTTGTTTGAGACATGTTTTTGAAACACATAGTTTGGCCAGCTGGAGATGAATTTCATGAAACCGAGAGAGGTTTTTCTTTATAACGAGCTTACCTACAAAAACCTCTCTTCGTTTTGAAAAATAGTTTTTTATTCGTGAGATATGATGTCATATTTAATGCTTATTTTCCTAGTTTGTTGCGCAATCCACTGCGTTTTTTTTGTAGGTTACGGTTGTGTAGCAGACTTGTTGTGCAGGGCTGACAGAGTGTCCAGTAGTGCACGTGATGACTTATCACAACCATATGGTCTAATTTTGATCATGATCAATGATTGTAAAGAATATTTTGGTTACGATTATGATTTGGCAAAGTCAGGTTTTCTATTTTTAGTGAATCTGTTGAAGTTATTGTTCTCTTTCAAAGAAACCGGATCCATGATTATAGGAGGTGGTAGTTCAACCCTAACAGCCAAATGTGGCATTATTTTTCTATATAAGGGGGTCATTTTGATGTAAATGGGTTTGGACTTTCAGTTAGAGAAGCTATTGGACTTTGTAATATTTTCCTGAACATTTCTTATGAGTTAATGCAGAAGTGTAGGACTTCCATGAAGCAGAGATTCATTACGGTGTTGTTCTCGGTGTTTTTCCCCCGTTAATTATTTTCCTCATTATTGTTTGTTCTCTTCCATTATTTGACTGAGAGTATATGTTTGGAATTCATCTTATCTAATGCTCCATTCATGTAGTGAATACTTGTTTATGTTTGGATTTCATGTTCAGAATTCATCTATATTTGGTGATCTTTACATGGCAATCTATATTCCCTTTATGTTTCTTCTTCTAAATTTATATTGAGAACTCATCCTTTGCTATATTCTCTCAATGTGATGGGTTTTCCCCTTCTATTTTTTTCTTCCATCTCAATACTAATTATTTGCTTAAAAACATCACTTACCTTGTCTCTGTTTTCAAAAAGCACACAACCAGACATTAACTCAATATCTTTAAGCTTAAACTTTGACTCCATATACCAATGGTTTCTTCCTCATTTGTCCTACCAACCCTTTTAAAACAAAAACAAAAAACAATCCTATTGCAGAATATGACCTCTGTGCATTTATTGATGAATACTTTGAATTATTACCAGTCATTAGACATCTGAGAGAGCCCTCTCTGGTCGTATAGATCAGAACACAATCTAAAGCTGGTTGAAAAAGTTACCTCGAGGTTTTCTTTGATACAGACCAAATAAATTTTTGAGTGTTAACAGAGTGTAAGGGAAAAATGGTTGAAGGTCGAACCTATGTTTTTCTCGCTTTCCAATAATATTATTAAACACACGTAATTATATTGTATGGTAATATAATTGTTTATATTGGCATAAAGGCATAATAGAGTTGGGACCCTCTCAGGAACTCCGACATTCGGGAGATTTGGGTTCATAAAATCCTGATGTGGAATCTTCGTCCAATTCTGGAGGCTTAGGCATTAATGGGAATTGATAATCCTAAATGCCTCCTTTGATATAAATTAATCATATTATAATATAATTAAATACAATTGTATTATAATATAATTAATAAAAGGATAATTTGTGGTTGAATATAGTTAATCATTTTTCCCAGTAAGTATATATATATATATATATATATAAGTTAAATTACATGAAAATGTGGCATGGAGGAATTGAATTATATATCTTAATTAAGGTTAATCAACTTAAGTATATTATGGAGAAATTAGCATCATTGTGTTATAATATAATTACTCATAATTATCATATGAGTAATTTATTGAGTTAGTGTTAAAGTACTTCTAAGAGGGAAAAAAGAAAGTAAAGATTTTAGTAATTACTGGACCATGGGTATTAGGTTAAGCGAAAAAAATTATACCCCATCCCTTAAAAAGGTACTTAGGGGTCGGGTGTGTGACATAGGAGGTTGATCTAGATCCCTTTTCCATCCAAGGTTGGGAAATGGAATTGAGGAAGAAATTGCATCAATTAAATAAGTTGACATGTAGAAACATGGATTTTTCATACCTGGTACATTTTTCACATTGAGACATATGTTGAAAGTTGATATCTCTGCCCAATTGAACACTTGTCTTATCTTCACAATGGTATGGGCCATGGGTAGCCAATATGTCTCAAAATGTGTGCGTTTTTCTTCGCCATATAATCGGTTTAGCATCATTATCAGCATTTTGTATGGTGCTTTGAACTCTTGTGTGGGGATAAGCTTATGCCCTTGCTTGAAAATTTGTCTTCGTCTATCCACCAATTCCTCATTAACTTGGCTAGGCCTTTTTTATTTTGAGCAAATCCCTTTAGGAATGGCTCATTGAGGGAGCACATAGGTCCAGGAAGGTGATATCTTGTATTGACGCCTTCAAGCCGCAAAGATGTTATATGTCGTCCAGATTTTTTCAAAATTGTGGCAGTGCTAGGGTCAAACTGCTTAAAAAACCAGTGGGTTGCTTCGTTGTAAGCGAATAATGCAGGTCATGCAACTACCAGGTGAATTCCGCTCTTCTATATGTTCTGGTATGCTTCAAGGTCTTCATCTTCGGGAGGAAAGTCTCCAGTATTAAAGATTTTGTATATCTCGTTATATCTCAGGGAATGATATTCTCTAGGATGATAAGTCGTATCAGTCACTAAAACCTCTACCTGGCGGGCAGAAATTGAAGCAGAAGGTGCCAAATTCCTAGATCTTCGGGTCATCTAACTTGCCATAGCTTGTTCTTTATATCCTACAATTAACAAATTGATCATCAGTTATCTGAATAACGAAATATAATTCAATAATGCAATTCAAAATAACAAGAAAACTCTTATTATAGCGAAAATGGTGTTTCCAGGGTGTCACATAGTTGATTAATGCAAAACAGAGCGGCTACTTAGCATATGATGAACATATATGATCTCAATGAGGGTTTCAGGGTCATAATATAGGGATTTAATTACCCTAATGAACAAATTGAATGATTTACGTACTATGACCAGCTCAAGAACAAAGTATCATTGCGTCATTAATGTGATTTGAAAGCCCAAATTTCCCAAATCCATGTATCGGAGTGAAAAGGGGAGAAAATTTGAAACTATGGTATTCATAGCCATGGCTTTCGGAGGAGAAACATTGACAAAGTAATTTACGCTCTGATACAAAGGTATTGAAGAATATTTCATTCCTCGCTTTGATTTGTCTGCCAAAAGTTTAGGGGCGCAGATGGTTATATAAGCCTTCGGAGTTGTTTCTGTCAGAATGGAAAAGTTTAATGTTGTATTTACACTTTGATGCAATAGCATCGAAGAATATTCCCCTTTTAATATTGATTTTAGTGCCAAAAGATTAGGAGCACAGATGGTTAAGTATAAGTATTTCGGATTTGTTTCTATTGGAGTGAAACAACTCACCCTTTTATTCACACTCTGATGCAAAAGAATCGAAGAATATTCCTTTTCTTATATTGATTTTGTGCTGAAAGACAGTTTGAAAAAGGTTAGGGGTGTGTAGTCGGAGCTTATTGATTAGCGTTCAAAATATTGGGGAAGTTTCACAACTCCGATGAGAAGGGTATCGAAGAATATTTCCTTCCTCGAGAAGAGTGTTATCTCGAGGAAAAAAACACAATAAGTCCATGGATGATTTTTTTTTTTGCACAGCATGGACCAATTGACGTCGGCCAAATCATAAAATTGTCGCCGTGTAAGCATAACGTCTCAAACTCCATGTTTTTATCCCTCCACCAATGGTCGATTAACATATTAATCAACAACAAGGTAAGTTGTAAATGTGGGCCGTCAAACCGTGTTCATCGGAGTTGGAAGTTGATCACGGGAAATATTACTCTGATACGAAATATAGCAAGAATGGGTGTTGATATTAATCCGAAAAGACTTTGAAGGTTGAGAAAGAACTGGTAAGTATATCACAGAAAGTGATAACTCAACTTCAAAATGCAGATAGCATTAAAAAGAGAAGACATTCAGATTGTTTAAACAAAAGGAACAATTTCGCTATACCAATACCTTTCCAATCACGTAGTAATATAGTACTTTGCAAAAATTTTAGAAAGAGGGAACCCAATCAAAATATCTCTTGAATGATATATTTTAAGTGGGTTGTTGTGGGGTGGTCACAACAGAAGTTAAGAAGACAATCTAATTCTTAGTTAGGATTCAAATGAAGTGTGTTGAGGTGACTTTTCCATGGAGATTGAATGAACAAAACATTCTCTTAATAATTGTTCACTTCTTCCATATATGGTAGTAGTTCCAACCTTGCATGTTTTCATGTTGAAATTCTTGTTGGTATTTCACTATGTTATAATTCTACTACAATGACTTAACTCTAAAAATCAAGTACTAGATCATCCTTCCTTTAAGACAAAGCATCATCATTTATGAGAATCTATTCCAACTTGAGGAGGTGATTGTACTACAAGTAATACAATTTCAAGGTGTGCATATAGATATTGTGTTCATGATATATATCATTATCTCTATCATAGGCTGATGGAAACAAATTTCCAGTCACTCCAACTATGTATGATTTTTTTTGCGTGGGAAGCTTGAAGTTGGGCATGTCTCACAAGGTACCTTGTATAAAATTGCATTACCAATTTCCCCTAAAATTCAAGTAAGAGATATTGCATGTCAACTTGCTTCATCTTTTGTAAATATATGATGTCATGGTTGTAGGGTAATGGGAGATTGGTTTGTAACATGTTTTGCCTTGTAATCGGTGATATAAGCCCGGTTTTATTTCATGCCAAACTATTGGAATTTTTTAAAATTATGGTAGCATTCTACTTGTCAGAATCATATTTTATATTTAAAAAATATCAATAAATTAAATTCTAAATATATTTGAATGTGTTTGTTAGGTTTAGTGAATGGTTCAGGTGAATACTTGTTCAAGGTTTTGTTTTTGGTTATTTAAAGAAATTTCAACAACATTTTCGCTTGTCAAAATTATATTATTATATAAAATTGCACTTACCTCGATTGCGTAGTGAAAATTGGTGGTATTTTTGGGAAAAAATGATGTACATGTTCTGAAGGAGCATTCTAAACAGGTTAGGGACATGCAAGTAGCACTTCAAGCAAGACAACAAGGTTGTGAACATGTCGAGTAGCGCTCGAAGGGATGAAAAAATTGTAGGTTTAGTGAAAAATATGGTCAAGTAGGGTAATTCGATTTTTTCTACTAAACCATGGAAAAAAAATGTATGGTTGTTGCCCTATGTTTATATATAAATAAGGATTACATCTAAACAAATCCCAGCTCCCCAAGGAGATTCCAAATCCAAGATTCTTCGAAAGGCTCAGTCAAAAACATGTGGATTTAAAATTAAACTCTTAGCCAAAAAAGCGGTGTCAATAATTTTAACTCTTGACTGAAAGACTCTTTCTTCAACCAAAAAAGCTCCACCACAAACCTTCGCCAACATATAAACATTTTTAGCGAAAAAATAATGACATTTTTTTGTTGAAATATTTTTTTGGTCGAAAAGGCTTTGCCAACATGCTATGTCGCAAAATCATTACCCATCTTCATGGATTCACCCAGTAGTTAAACTTGATTATAGATTCTTTGATGAAGATGATACACATTGTTGCCAAGAGTTCTTCAATGAATGAAGAGAAATTTTTCAACCACATTGAAAAAATGTTAGTCCATGTTAGTCCCCCATGCAAATGGCCTTGAGTGATCTATCAAAGTGTTCTAGAAGAAAATCCAATTCAAATTATATGGATTCATTCTAGGAAAGAAGAAACAATGGAATTATATTTAGTTTCAATAAGGCCACAAAAATGTTGTGAATGTCTTCACAAGGTATAATATGAAATAGTGAAAGAAGTTGAATTGGGAAGTATGATTGTTTTTCTTTCCCATACAATGAGATGGGCCATCCATCTTAAATTTATAAATTAATCAAATTATTTTCTCAAGAGGATCAAATTGAATTTATTGAGGTTCAATGGCACTTATAAGCCAAAAATAATAGTTAGGTTGAGCAAGAATGAAGGTAAAAAAAGTGCCAAGTAATTAAGCTCACTTGCCATTATAAGATGTGGCCATACTAGCTTATGACTTAAGTAAAGGTTGGCCAACTTCATAAGGCTATTCAAGAATTCATCAAAAGAAAGCTCTCAATAATTAGAAGCAATAATGAGGAATTCGAGAATTGAGTTTCAAATGGGGTCTAGGCACAACAACAAATAACTAGGCAGAGGCCTATGCCCTCCTTTTGGGAATCAAGGCTACAATATCCTTATATGTGAGAGTTCTAAATGTATTGAGGGATTCCTCTATCATCATCCAATTCATGAATAGTAACAAACCTCCAATCAATAACATGCTCACCAAAATCATTGCAACAATCAGGAAAGAACTATACAGATTCAAGGAAATTGAATTTCTTCAAACCCTGAGGAACCTCAACAAGGACACAGGTTCAAAGGCCAATGACGCCTCTAGGTTGGCAGGAGGTATGTTAAAACAAAATGGGGTGGTGAAATGTCATGCCATCCCTCGGGATTAAACTCTTCAAAATTTATTACATAATAACCAAACCTTCAATGAAGACACGTCCAATCAAGAGTTGTGGTATCAAAGGGAGGAGGGAGGAGGCGTTCAATCAAGTCCTACCTCCATGCATGTCTGAGTTATTGGCATTCTGTAGATTTGAAGCCAAGGAGACTTATTTTTCTAATGCAGTTGGAATATTCGGCAAAGCATCATGGCTGGGTAATGAAGCTAGTTGGCAAGCTCATAGCAAATTTTCTTGGACTGCAAGCTCACCTCAACAAAATCAGGAATGCCATCATCAGTATTTATGGAGTGTGGTTATAATCGAGCTTCAAATTTGGGTCTGGTTTTGGGACTACAAGCCTACTCCTTCATGGCCTAAAGGATTTGATTTATGGGCTCTCTATCTTTTGGGGAAAGCCCCCACTCTAACTTGCTTTTGGGTAAGAATTATTGTGTAATTTGGGTCTTTGGATGTAACCCAAGAATTTCAAATATGTGTTTTTGCTTGATTTGGAGTTGTTTAATTCTTGGGAATTTTTCTTGCCACTTGGTTTAAACAAGTTCTAGTGTGTGCTCTGGTATCTAGAAATGTTATTTGGATAATGGGTTTCCCTTTTCAACCTGGGATTCATTTCTTTCCAGTATGAACAATATTATCCTTTGTAGCAATGGTCTAGTATGGTTGGAAGGCTATATGTTGATTTTGGATTAAGCTTTGAACCATTAATTCGTGTGTACATGAAACATGGGCAATCTCGGTCATCAAACCACTTGTCAAAGAGACATTCAGGAAATACGCAAGACTCTTCGATGCCATGAGGACATCACAAATGGGAATAGGACTCCCATTTTCTCTATAACTTCTAAACTTCATAATTTGGAATATCGACAAGTTTCTCAAAATGGGATTATATTGGACAATTTGGTATAGCATAAGAAAAAAATTCAAGCACTAGAGAAAAAAATGTGTCATGCTTCAAACCATGGTCATCAATCTCAACAAAGGCTCTACAGCTGCAACATCTTTCAATTCTTGTGTAATACAAGGAAGAAGAAATAGTGCATCAAATGATAGAGGCAGTGGACTTGGACAAGTAGGCCTCTCCTCCTTCCAACCAAGCCCAAGATGATGTTATGAGCAAGCATATGTTTTACTAAGTTTGTAGTTGTTTATGTTATGTAAATTTTCTTTATACCTAGGCATTTTTTTACAAAGTATACTCTAGTAGCTATCCTCTTAACAATTTTGTAAGAAAGCCACAAAGCTATATAGCCTAGAATACATTGGCAAGATAAAACAAAGGTTTTTTGGACTCAAAAAAGCTCTCAAATTTGTATTATCTCGTAGACCAGTTCGACTGCAGCTTCTTTCAATACAAATCATACTGGTCTTTGTTAAAATAATAATAATTGGAAACATTCATGATCAAGTGATAGGGTCATCATTTAAATTGCAAGCCACAAATAGTAGTTGTGAAGATGATAAAATTAAGAAGATTTACTTGGTCCAAGAATGTGAATGTTATTTGTAATTTGCATAGTTGGATTTGTCAAAATGATTATAATTCGTTGTAATTGGTATGGTTGGACATTATGATAATTTGAGATTTACTTCGTCCAAGATTGTGAATGCTATTTGTAATTTGCATAGTTGAATTTGTCAAAATGATTATAACTCTTTGTAATTGGTGTGGTTGGACATTGTCAAAATTTGAGATTTACTTAATCCAAGAATGTGAATGTTATTTTTAATTTGCATAGTTGGATTTGTCAAAATGATTATAATTCTTTGTAATTGGTATGGTTGGACATTGTCAGAATTTATGATGGTTATTACATTTATATGATTGGACATATTGTTAAAATTTGAGATTTACTTGATCCAAGAATGTGAATGTTATTTTTAATTTGCATAGTTGGATTTGTCAAAATGATTATAATTCTTTGTAATTGGTATGGGTCAGAATTTATGATGGTTATTACATTTATATGATTGGACATTATATTCATAAAAAATAAACAGTTTATTTTTATAAAAAAGAGAAGATTGTTTATCATTAGCAAGGTTGCACATTATATTTGTCAAAATCTATGTGAATGTTTCATGTTGCATAGTTGAACATGATATTTATCAAAATGTGCATTCTATGGTTAAATGTTTTGGTTCTGCATTGTTTTCATGTTGCATAGTTGAACATGATATTTATCAAAATGTGCATTATATGGTTAAATGTTTTGGTTCTGTATGCCTAGGAAATATATTCTCCCAATTTTTCTAAAAATGATAGATATTTATATTGATTTGTTTAAATTAGCTTTGCATATATAAATTTATAATATTTTGTGAAAATAAATTAAAAGAAAATTTTATTGATGTACAAAAGTATTATATTTTTATACTTCAAAAAAATCACATATTCATTGTGTCTAAAGGTATTTTCTATTATATTTCGTGCTTAACATATTACTTGTGGAAATTGAATCTCGATGGAGGGAAAACATCCATTAACATAAACCACTCAAACTAAACCCAATTGACATATATATAACAATTTAAAATGAATGGATGGTAAAATCAACATCATTACTCATAAATTTTAAACTCTAGTATTGTTATTAATGAATTTTAGATTTTTGTAAAGTAATAATTTATTATATGTAATAATTATTATTATTTTAATATGTTGCAAATATTTTTACATGTGGAGATTGGAGGGTTCTGAGGCGCGAGGCGTGATGTTTTCTCAAGGTCAATAGAACCGCAAGCGAGGGTCGTGGGCCCTCCCTACCCTTTCCCATGGGCTCGGTTCCTAGATTTTCTTTCCGCTTTTTCCCATCTCAGGAAAGCTTTCTCCCGGGATTTTCTTTTTCCAGCCGGGTTTTTTCAGATCCTCTGGATAGTCCGCTCGCTCTCTCGTGTCCCTACGTCTAGCTAACAGGTCAGGTCTACAGGTCTATTCGGTGATTGGTGAAGTGGATTATGAGGTCAGCTCGGGCTTTCCTCACCCAAAACGAATTTATCAACCGGCGGGTTGTCCATTCTCCAGACCTCCACGTGGATATGGATCTGGAAATTTTTTTAAAACACCTCAATTCAGTCAATCAGAACGACAACCATCCAAGTGGGAATGATACGCAGAGCCAAAACCATGCACGTCTTCCTGATTCACACGATTCTAGTAATCTCTTCCCTGATGGAGGTAAGGAGTTTGTCTTCCTCAATCAATCTAACTCTCTCCCAGGTCATTTTGTTGGAGAAGATCGCTCGTAGGTTTTCCTGAATAGCAATAAGTATGTAGTGAGGCCTAAAAAAAGAAATCTGAGATGCATTAAGGAAAAACCCAGTTCTGCGAAGATGGTAGTCGGTAAGGATATATGTGTAGCTGAGATGTCTCGCTTTGCAGGTAAGATTTTAGTCAAGCGCTTTCATGGAAAATCAATTGGGAAAAAAACCCTTCTCTCCTGGACTAACAAAGAGTGGAAATTCGTCTTAGGATATGAGCCAGAGGTACATGTTCTTCCTCGAGGGTGGTTGTCCTTTCTCCTACGCTCTGAAGAAGATTGCAAAGTGCTCTTGAAAAAAGAATGGTCGTGGGGTATGGCGAGTCTTTCGTTGAAACCTTAGATAGTGGATTTTGATCCAGCAAGGGAGTCGGTTTCATTGATGAAAGTATGGGCCATCTTACCTGGTTTTCCCTTGGCCTTTTGGTCCCGTGATGCTCTCGAAGTAATTGGAAACAAGTTGGGGGCGTTTGTAAGCCTGGAGCCCAACTGGGCCTCCAAGAAAGATCGTCGTTGGGCTTGGATTCAGGTCGAAGTGGATGTGAGAGAGGAATTGGTCGGAAGCTTGGACATAGAGTATGGTGAAAAAACATGGCACCAAAGGGTGGACTATTGGAAGCTACCCTTTTGGTGCCATGGTTGTCATGAGATTAGGAATTTGTGGGCTCAGTTCCTGAAGGTGGTTCCTTCCGCCATCTCCCCTTTCAGTCGAAGGGAAGGTCGGTTTCTACTAAGGAGAAAACACAATCGGATGGTTGCGGGCCAGATTCCACTTGTAATAAGGCTCTTGAGGCCACAGGTATGATAAT
>ML842441.1:0-17927 GCA_009831015.1 Picea engelmannii | reverse complement strand
ATTTTGAAATTATATCATTTTGGGGGATTTTTCAAAGAATCTTATATAATATTTCAAGTGTGTTTCTTTTGAATTGTATTAATATATTATAGAGGCTACTCTTTGATTCGTGAAGACCTCAAACCATCTCATTTAAACCATTGTCTCCATTCTCTTCAAATAAAGAACATTCATATTCAATTTTCTAGTTGCAAGGATATATTTTCAATAAGCTAAGTACATCACTTCATAGATATTATTTATTGTTAGCCCATAACATGTTTAATCCTTAAAATTGAGTTCGGCCTTTTCTTATAACTTCAATTCAAAGAATAAAATAAAATTTAGTGGACCATCATTAATTCCCCATCAAAACAAGGTAGTGATCCACTAAGATAAGGTGTTGTATTCTTTCTTAGTCTAGGATTGCTCATTTTAGGTAGAAAAATAGAATGGATGCCAAAGTGATATTCATTGTTATTGTTCTTCCTACAAGCCTCTAAAAAGCACATTCCTCCCCCCATTCCTAGCTCAACAAACTTGCTCCTTAAATGTTAAGCCCCTACTTCCAGTGCAAACTGCTAATGGCATGAGAGTGAGTCTCACAAACATAGCTCATGCACTTTAGCTAGAAAGATGTGATTGTTTGATTACGAGCCCTTGTCCCAATCACATTGCCAACTCTAACAATGCACACCTCAGAGGAAGAAGTTATAAGATCTAATGATCCTCTATTATACTAAAATAACAACTCTCTAATTCGTTATTTGTAAACATTTGGTGACAAGCCTTTCTCAAACATGCATATCATTGGCAAGAAAGACAAACTCAATAGAAAAATATATTAATCATCATCCTAAAATATCTCTATTTAAAGTCTTAAAACCCTCATAACATCACGAAAGTTGATCCAATGGATACTTTTATCTCTTGAGACTCTTAGCTACATACAATGCGTTGATCCTTAATTCAAAAATGGTCACTTTGTTGTAAAGCAAAGATCCCACGTGACTTTAGAATCATATTCATAGACACTAGAAATCATAGAAACATGAGCTCTTGCCACTTGGATCATTAGTAATTCTTTGAGGAAAATCACTAAGATTTGTATTCCAAATATTATTAATATTGTGTCTTAATGGATGGGTAGTTGCATTATAGCTCTAAGCCCTAATGTAATCTTATATGTTAGATTTCTCGTTTGTTGCACTAAAATAGCTTAACCAATTTATAGCTATCACACATTTACTACTTTAACATTTCAACACACCATGTATCAAGTATAATTCTATGAATAAAAATGGGCCAAGAAATCTTAAACATTTTACATGGTCATTTACTCTAGAAAACAAAACCTACAAAGCCTTGTAACAAGACGAAAGCTTTAACAATTCATATTATAATGCATCCAAAACATAAATTCACAATAATACAAATCAATTAGAAAAGTCTTCTAACACTTTCTCCCTTTTATTCTAGAAGACGAGAACTTAAAACCATATGACAACTTCAACAATTCTTATTATAATGCATAAAAGCATGGATTCACAATAGTCAACTGGCCACTTCAACAATTTTTATTAAAATGCATAAAAACATGGATTCACAATAATACAAATCAACTAGAAAAGTCTACACTTTTTTTCCCTTTGTAACACTTCCTCATAGTACAAGTCGACTAGAAACGTCTTCTAACACTTTTTTTCCCTTTTTAGCACACTTCCTCATAGGCTAGTTGTGCCATGGGGTTAAATTTCAATCAGTTCTTACCTATTAATGCCTCCATTGCCTAAAATGGAAAGGTCAACTACAACATATTAATTCAAGCACTAAAATTCTCTTTCAATATCACAAATCTCAAAATCTCATTTTGTAGAAACTGAAATTTTCTATTCTCTTTTCATTGTAGAGTCAATCCTTTGCTGAAGGTCTCCTTGGATTCAATCTATCGTTTAAGAAACTTTGGTAAAGCAAGGTATAAATATCAGCATTGCCATAAAATGACTTTAACAATTTAGTACATACCCTATCAATTTAGTACATACCCTATCACTGGATCCACATCATCTTCAAGCATGTAACATCCCTCGTTGGAGTCCTTTATAATCGTTTGGTTTTTATTTAATCAAATTGATATTCCCAGCATGACCCCCCTTCCATCTACTTTTGAGCCACCAATAGTTGTTTTTAGATAGCACCAATACCTCGTGATGATTTTGTAAAGCCCACCAAACATTGAGATTAGCCAAAGAGACAATCTTCCTATAAATTGGCATTACCAATTCAGGTCATATCCTATCACTATGTCCACATCTTAACAACTTAGCTGGAGCTTTCATACAAAGTTAAGCTGACAAACTCAATCTTCTCAGTGATTCCATTTTTTCTCAACAAAGTATAGTTTTTGGTCCATTCGGTTTTTCAAATTTTGACAATCTAGGTCATCTTAAAATGTGTCAAAACCCTTAGGATCAAAGTTTCCATCAATCCGATGGAATTATGACTTCCAACAAAATTCCTATCAGATTTGGGGGAGAATTTTCATCCAAAAAGAGATGAATTTGTCTACTTATTAACTTACTCTCCACTTATACCTGTAACTTGCCCCCTACTTATACCTTATACATGTATGATTTCTATGTAATCAAATGATTATTCCCAGCATGACCCATTTCATTTACTTTCGAGCCACCAAACAGTAATTTCTAAATAGCATTATTACCTTGAGATAATTCTTTAAACCCACTAAACGTTAAATCATAAACAAACAAACGATACTTCATCTATAGCCATAGCCGCAGAGCTTTCATTTTCATCTTCATCTATAGCCATAGCCGCAGAGCTTTCATTTTCATCTTCATGTAGACACAACTCCAATCACAACGAATAGCTTTCGTGCAAGAAAGGTAAACCCACTAAACGTTAACTCATATAAACAAACAAACGATCTTCACATATTTATTTTGGGTCAATCATGCCAACATAACCATACTGTGATTGGCTTGACGGCTCTCTGCGTTTTTTAAAATTTACTGCATCCAAATATCACACGTAAGAGGGGGAATCTCAGTGTATACCTTGGAAAGAATAAAAAGAATCATGCCACTCACCATTTATCAAGGAACATTTCTTTTAAGTTTTTGCACAAGCATCAAGTTGCTATTCATATTGAGTAACAAATTCATTAAAGTATTAAACATTCAGCCTTGGAGTACAGCATAAAAACTTCTCTACATAATGCAAATTCTCAGAATATTCCACGGACTAAAAGGCTATGTATAAGAAATATTTCTAGTTTTGTAGAAGTCCAAATTTCAGTGCGATGTGGAAGACAAAGCTTTACAATGCCAAATACCTTGCTAATATTTAAACAAGAAAGCCAACGTAAATATGACAATTAAAATCATAGAATGCTGATATCGAGGACAAAACACCTACAAAGGATAATAATTTCGCAAGACAGCAAAGATGTCTAAGACCCACAATCACCCAACTGCCCCTTTCAAAACTGCAAATTTTCATTCATTAATAACCTCGATGTGATTTGTATGAACTGTTAAGTTCTGCCATGAACACTGTTGTTTGATCTATTTATTCAAAGACAGAGCCAGTTACTGGAACCACGTAAAACAACTTCAGGAATATTTTATATTTTATTTAGAAATTACACTGTAATACACATTAGTAACACCGCAGCAATTGCAGGTTTAAACAAATAAAGTACACGGATTTAGAACCATCCCAAATTAAAAATTGACTAAGACCAATATCTTCATATGTATCAGAGCCTTCTATAATCCGATAACACACGCAGAGGCAGCAAATGCTCCTCTTAAGAAGACCAAATGTGACAACATTAATGGAAAAAATGATTCTCACAAAATAAGAAAATTAACACAACTGTCAAAAAAAAAATCAATAAAGCAATACCATGTCTCTCAATAAATAACACAGTACAGGGCCCACTTTATCAGAAGAAATAATCCCCCTCGTGTCTGTCTCTCTCCTCCAAGAATAATTTTGTGCACATACACCTATGCTTTGTCTTTTTCAACAACAACCAGTATAGAGCTCATTTAAGAACTCATTTCATTACAAAAGGAACACCATGTGAAAAACAGCTATGCAATTAAAACAGTTAAATATTGGTTGACAGAGACCTTTAAAATTCAAAGGATTGAAGTCATCTACAACTGGAAAAAGCATTCAAGCAAAATTCAATTTAATGTGAAAACCTAAATGTAACTTCCTGAGGTTGTCTAATAAAAGCCTGGTGATTGTTTATACTCTGACAAACCACTGGAAAACCTGCATGATAAAGACAAGATAAACACCCTGGTGTCTATCAGAAATTCTCCAGACATAATCTAAGTGACTCACACTTTTCATTGTATGAGACTGGTAAAGGGAAGCAAAAAACCAGACTTAAATTTCAAATAGTAAACAATGAAAAAACATGGAAAATTACTTCTACCCTCATTTCAGTCTCAATATACTGTTTCTTCCAATCTCTTAAGAAGGCCCTCAAGTTTGTCCAAGACTTGTTACAAATTGTCCTGGCATATCTCTCAACGTGGTTCTCAAAGGCAGAGTACAGCATCAGTCCGGACACATATGCAGGCAATGAAACTTCTTGAAATAAAAATGCATATTCAGCGAGAATCCAATGCTGACATCACCTTATCTGAGTAGTCGAGCAAAGTAACCCAGAAGCATCAGAACCCACAACTGCAAGCTCACATATAGGGCAGAGATTCCCTTGTACGCTTGGAACAAAGCGTGCTGTACAATATGGACAGGACACATCCTTCTGACCACGGTATATGGGTGTGAAAGTTGCTCCACAAACAACAAAAGGATTTCTGAAGTCATAATTCAGTTTTTTGGCATCCTGCAACTGCCTCTCACATGCCTGCAGAACTTGTCGGGCCTTTGTTGCATGGTTTGCAGGGGGTTCACTCTCCAGCAGTCGTCGAGCAAAGTTAGCAGCTGTATTGAAGTTCCCTCCCTTATAGCAAACACCCATAGCATTCAGCAAAGCCAACCTCAAATGGACTTTTTGAAGGTTGCAATGAGTAAAATAGGCTGCAAGCTCTTGCTGCCGAACAGCATCATCCTTAACTTCCTTTCTCTTGACCTCCATCCGAAGACCCAGAACATATTCTTTAGCAATTCCAATCAATTCCTTCACCTCATCAACCTCCCTTCTTGAATCTACAACAATAACTGGAATTGTGTGCAAGATGGTAAGAAATAACCTCAATGCTTCGCTAAACTTCCCTTCTGTTGTGGCTTTGTAAGCTAGTCTAAGTTTCTCATCTAATAAAGAAAACCTAAATACCAAAGCTGGTGGACCTCTGACATTTGGACTAGCCGTCTCAGTCCAGCCTCTCTCTATTGCTAAGGATACCACTGGTGCAGAAACAAATGCAGGAAGGTATGTATGACTGCCCGTGTAAAGATCCAAAAACAAGGGTTTTAATGGAGTGAAATTCTTAATACCAAGTTGTCGACTTAAGAGCCGCATGGCTGTATCAAAGTTACCAGCAGCTGCATGCTCACCTGCAAGAGAAGATTTCTGTATCCAGATTTGACTTACTGGCATACCTGGTGATGGGGTAACAAATGATGTTGTATGAGTTGCACCTGCAACATTTGCAGTAGTGACATCTGCAGGTAGCTCCAAATCTTCAAGATCCCATCCTCCCTCGTCGTCATCATCTCCTCTCACTTCTGTATCATCTACCACCACAACCTCACCATTTTGTCCTTCAACTTCAGCAATGTCAAGGTCTTCACCCCAATTGCCTGCAGCTCCTTCATCCTCTTCCTCGTGGACTGCGCCCCCAGCATTATCCAACCCACCCTCAAAAATACCTTTAGTAACCCGCAACAATGGCCAGTCACCGTTGCGTAAAATTGGTGGAGGAGGCATGAGAAGTGATGATTTCTTTCCAGGTGGCAGAGTAGGCAGATTGTCACCCAACTCAGCTGCAAGCCTATCAGCAATCTCTGTAAGCCCATGAGCTGCTGCAGTCACATATGCAAGTGGCAAATGCCCAGATTCTTCCAGTATCTTGATGCGTTCTTGAACATCACCTATATATAAGGCATTGTGAAACTGACCCATGACATCATTTTTTATTTCTGCAATCCTCAGCATCTTTGACAACTTATCCATATTGCCCGTGATAAGATACAAAAATGAAAGCCTTTCAAAATTCTTTGTTCTCTGGTAAGCATATTCAACAATGCCAGCATTCCCTTGCCGAAGGGCCTCAATTCCAAGTCTATACCAGTGATCCTTATCATCTATCTCCTTTGCAGAAGCAACAGCAATTTCAATATTTCCACTCTCCACTGCTAAGTTGAAACGTGTCTTCTCATCTTTGACAAAGTGAAGAGCCACTTCTGGGAATCCCTTCTGCTGCAGGTAAGCAATCATTGCTTGTCCACAAAGTTGAGAGTTCCTGATCATGCTCATAACATGGTCAAACTTCTTTTTTATCAGCGCCAGCTTGAACACATATTCAGTGGCATCAATCTGTATGACACGGTTCTTTCCATCTCGATCCAGGCAACTGACAGAACTCCCAGATACCTTGGTTATATATACTGGAACATCAAGTGTTCTAATGATGCCACTATCTCCATTTGGAAGGCAATACTTAATGTGATTCAAGGTTGTATAAATAAAAACACCATTGTCATCCCAAGCACCACTCTTAACACGAATAGTCTCATGCAGAGTGCACCTATGTACAAGTTTCTTGCTTGCAATGATGATTGCATGTTTGCTCAGCAAGGCTACATTTTCCATATCATTTGACCAGACAATATATTTCACAAATGGAGTATGGAGGTCCCCAAGTACAATCCTCTGTTGCAGATCAAAGAGGACTATTCTATCTTCTGACCTACAAAGAAGGTTTCCTGTTCCTGCGTAGAAGATTGCATCCACGGTTGCTGGAAGACTACACTTCTTAGTCACCTCATTTCTGAGGTTTTTTATCATCACTTGGTTATGACTCTTGTCAAGGACTGCAAATCGATTGCGAGCAACAAAGACAGCAGATCCACCAAGTCCTCTCTTTGCTTCCTGCGTTGCATCACTTCTGCCAACACTATCCTTTGGAACAAGATAAAGTTCATATGACCCACCATCAACATCCGAACATACCAGGACAGCATTCTCCAAGGGGCTATAAGACAATGATCTTGGTCCTTGATTCATTCCTGTGGATCCAGGCCTTCTTATTGGTATAAGTTGAGTGTCTTTTTGAGTTGCAAATTCATAAGCCCGCAGAAAACGGTCTTTGATGTAGTATAGGGTACCCTCATAAACAACAAAGGCAGGTCTTTCTCTTTCTAACTTGAAAACAATCATGCCACTGTCATGCCCAGCAGCAAGAAGATTCATATCAGGATGTGCTGCAAGGATCCAGAAGCGATCATGTTCTCTACGAAAAGTTTGGACACCTGTACGCTTGGATACATCCCAAACTCGTATACTTTTGTCTTCTGAATTGGAAACAATAATGTCTTGGCGTGCATGGAACATCACACAAGACACATTGTTCATATGCCCTCTTAAGGTATCCACTTCCCAGGCCTTGGTATCTGAAAACAAAACAACCTATTTTTTCACAAATTTTATCTACAAACTGAAATCCTATCCAAGAAAGATGAACTAACAAAAAAGGAAAAAAGTTACTGCATCTCTGAAATAATAGACAGAACTTCACCGAGGAATGTAAGCAGCATACCATTCATTCTCCACAGCTTTACTTGGCGATCATCTGCTCCCGACACGATCAATGGCAAGCTGGGATGAAAAGCAGCCCAGTTCACTCCACGGTCATGACCTTCCAAAACATATTTGACAACAGCATCACCCCCTCCAAAAAGATCTGTGTTCATTTGTGTTAACCTTAAAATATCATCAGCTGGAGAGACAGTTTTCTTCCTCAGAGCACCAATATCCCATACACGAACAGTCTGATCCAAGGAGGCTGAAACAACCAAATCCTCCTTAGGATGAAAAGAAGCGCACATTACATAATGATTGTGACCAGTAAGGACAGATATACAAGTTCGAGATTGCCAGTTCCATATCCTTATTGTTTGATCGTCACTTGCACTGACAATCCAAGGATACTCATTGTGGAACTGAACCGTCCGGATGTAGTCAAGATGCCCGAGTAGTGTAAAAAGGCAGCGGCGCATCTTGTAGTTCCATACTTTGATCTTATAGTCATCCCCTGTAACATTAACAAGTAAATTGGAGTTATACCTTTTGACAATTATCTTTTTGACTGTAATGTCATATATGATTTAACTATCAGGGTAATGCAATTTACAATGGACAACACTACAGATAGCCTAAATATAGGCATGCAGTTGCATACCTAAGAACCTACGTGACTGGTAAGCTTGGCTAGACCCTACAATTTCTCAGACAATTTTTTTGGGGGGTGGGGGGATTATGCTCACAGCTGTCCTTTGGCTAAGCGGCCATTCTGTGAGGGTCATTTCTACACCATCAAAATCACCCAGGACTTGCACCTGGCCTCGATTCGGTGGGGTTTGAACCCTAGTTACAAGTTCGATCACCTCACAACTTGCCACTAGACCACATACCCACAGGCAATTACTCGGATAACTATAATGCAGAGTAAGAAAAGGCAAACTAACCGACTTGATCCATCGAAATTTTGTCAAAATATAAGAGGGAATAACACAACACACGGATGTGTACAAGACCCCCTCCAACCAAGGTGTCGGGGACCCTCCGAACAAGAATATAAAAATGTATCCAATGTAACCAATGCCAATTGTCTAACTGATGGAACTATAGAAAAACTGAATTATGGTAATCAGTTTAAAAGTGCTGCTCAATCTCTGAACTACAAATCAAAAGAGGTTCACATTGACCACAAAACATGCAATAAATATTCAAGCCGATTTGCTTACCTCCAGACACAAACAACGGCTGAGACTTGTGGAAATGCACTCCTCGAACTGGCCCATCATGCTCATCAAATCTGTCTATGAGTGTTCCCATCCGATAATCCCATAACTGAATAACCCCACTGTGAAGACTGGCCAGGATCCATGGCCTCTTTGTATGAAAGCTCAGCCCCTTTACCCTGTTACTCTTGGTCTCGAATTTGGTCAACATTGCAAACAATCTCCCAGCCTATACACCATAAAAGGGGTTGAATCAGTATACAGATCCAGTACAAACCCTAGACCTGGCATCCCACATGCAAAGCCATGAATGATCAAAACCCTGTACCAATTATCGTCGATCAAAATTAATCAAATGGACCACAGAAAATGACACCACCTGATTCTAAAGCACTCTCACGGGGAAAGTAATAACCCCTTGCTCTCTGCAAAATCCTTTGGACTTGATCTAGCTGACAAACCTACAAAGCCATCGTGAATAACATAGCGTTGCTATCATATGCCGGATCTACGAGATTCAATACACACAAATCCTACTCTACGATGTTCAGAACTTCAAGTGCTCTAAATCAATATGAAAATTCAATAGATCCAGATGAACCCAAGGATTCTCTAAGAACAATTGAAAAAGCCGGCAATAAAGAAAAACCCTTGTACTGACCTTAGATCCACAAGGATCGAACTCGAATCCTTCCGATGATCTCCTTTCTCATAAAATACAATCCTTGAGATGTGGAAGAGCTGTAAAATCCCTTCCGCTTGCTGAGTACTATCGAGGGTTCCTGCGATTGGAGGCCGCGATCTTTGCTGTTCGGCGCAGTTTCTTCGAATTTTAAAACCTCTAGGGGGCCATCAATGCTCTTCTTCCTTCCTCGCTCCCTCTCTGTTTATTCGAGAAGAGAAACGATAGTAGGGATTGAAAAATATAAACCCCAGGACACTACAGGGAAGATAAATGGAGATCTAAGACAGCGATCATATTAGCTGTTAGCTCCTGGCTTAGGACTTTAATAGGCCCTCGTGCCCGTGGGGGAACGTAGAAGAGCAATTGCCTTTCTTACATGCTAAGGTACCATCCAAGGCCGAGAGACACTTTCCACGAATATGGGTTGTTTAATAAACATAGTATTATATTATTTAAAAAATAAATGGGTTGTTTAATAAACATAGCATTATATTATTTAAAAAATAAAATTTGAGTTTTGCAATGTAGAAATTAAAAATGTTTGATTTTTTCTTAACCGTGTTAGATTTTTCATTTTTGAGTTTTTTTACAAAGTTTTTAATGATAGATTAGAATTTTTCAAGTATTTGTGGAGTGGATTATTTTAAGTGATTAAATTTTGTTTACACATAATAATAATAATAATGAAAAAAAATTAAGATCAAAGTTAAGCCAACACCAAATTAATATATGAAATAATATTGTAAGTTTTTTCTTACTTAAGAAAATATACATAATTAAAAGTAGAATACTAGATATCATACAAGTTTTTTCTTACTAAAAAATATACATAATTAAAAATAGAATAGTAGATATCATACAAGGAAGTGCAAAAAGGTTGATTGTTTTTTTCAATATTCAATGTAGAATTAGGGCTTGCTTTATTTTGCTTTGCCTAAGTAGTAAATATCTTGCACCCCTTATGGGTTGGCAACTTGCTTTTTGTAGGTTTCTCCTCTTTAATAAGCTTAATCACATATTTGTGATTTTCTTGGTTTTCCATGGCTAAGAAGAAAGTCCTTATTATCCTCGTTACAGGGATCCCCTTCTCCATCACCTATGTTGTTTTTCGAGACATCTCAATGAATGGTTTATGAAATGATTCTCAAGTGAGCATTCCCATGTCTCCATTTTCAATCTCTTCGGCGTTAGGTTCCTCAATGATAGCTACAACGGAGCTCTCCCCAAAAAAGGATATCCCTTCTACTTGGTGCCTAAATCCATAATCATTATAGGAGGTTGTTAGTTAGCACAAATTTTATCATCCTCTAGCTCCTCAAATGGGTGGATGCATAGTAGAAAAAGGCAAATGCATTCCAATCTTATGAGCTCCATCAAAGAAGATGAAGGGTTATAATGGTTGAACTGATCATTGTCAATATTGTTGGGCATTTATCTAGTTTTGTGCCTATAGCTATCGGGTTTGAATCCTCTTGGGTTAGGCACACTAGTTTACGTCAATGGGTTTATTAGAGATGTCATCCATGAATGTGGGGAAGTATCCAATGAATTTCCCTATAAAAATTTTCTTGTAGAATAAAAATGAAAGACAATAATTTATGAATTTAATAGCTTTGGGCCATAGGAGATTTTTAACCGAGTGCTTTGAGAGGTCGTGGTCTAAACGTTCTACATTTTGGTCATTTTCTGACGATTTTTTCTATTTAACTTTGCTTGAGATCCAGTGAGAAAGTGTTGGATCTGCATATTTGAGTGGCTAAGTCTGTATAATCTGAGTGCCCCGGAGGTTTCTCAACACGTTGAATCCATTTATGCATTCATAAATGCAATTTAAACAACAAAAAATTGTGATTTTCGTCCAAATTTATATCGTTGGATTATGATGAAAAAAAACAAAACGTAGAACAATTAAATAAAACCCTTTGAAAATATTAACAATTGTAAAAAAAAATTGAAATAAAAAATATATAAAGAACTATATATTCCATGTTTTATTGACTTCAAAAGAAGAAGTGTCTGATAAGCTTTTGAGAGAAATGCATTACATGGAAGAAAAAAAAGACCACCATGAACCTTCTAATTGTAGGAATTCATGGTTAATTATTATTTTGCATTTCTAATATGATTGAAGATTTATCTCCAAGGTGTGACTCAAAAAGTGTGTTAAGTTGTGAGAGACAACAAGTAGGAAAGGGTATTGTGTATGTAATAACTCATATATAATATATGTATGTAACATATATTATATATGAGTTATTTGTTTGTAAGCGCATAAATCTAATGTGGTTTATTAATGAATCAGTAGGTAGTAACTTGGTTGAGATTTGTTAGTTATTCATATTAATGACTTGTCATTAAATTAGTAAAAGATTATTAGTCGATATCTATATTAAAAAAGGTTTACTCTCACTTTTAACCATTCATCATATTGTTAATACAATCAAATCTTATTTACTTATTCCTTTACCAAGTAC
The DNA here is from genome assembly GCA_009831015.1 of Picea engelmannii. Taxonomy (NCBI): domain Eukaryota; kingdom Viridiplantae; phylum Streptophyta; class Pinopsida; order Pinales; family Pinaceae; genus Picea; species Picea engelmannii. The sequence goes on along the minus strand of ML842441.1, from coordinate 5,819 downwards.
AATAAAAATGTTTTTCTCCAACTTTTAAGAATTATAGACATTCTAACAATTGAAAGTATAGATTCATAAAACCCTTTCTTTTTCCAAATAAGGTTAGTCTAATTTTTTTTAAATATCTTTATTTTTTTTTCCAAATAAGGTTTGTCTAATCTTTTTAAAATATCTTTATACTTAAATATAGTTGTCTTTCCACCAATGTTACTCGTGCCTTTAAAAAAATTAATGCTCATGCTTTGAAAATTATTGATAAAACACTTATAAATTCTAAATTAATCAAATACCCACGGAAATGAATACTCCTACCCTAAAAAAAATTAAGAATAAAACACCCACAAATTGTTGCATATTCATATATCCCCTTAACCCTTTAACAAATTGTTTGCATATTCATATATCCCCCAACCCTTTTTAACATGTTGAAAATTTTAGGAACGTTACTCTATTGGATTCATTCAACTAAAAAACAAGTGTAGCAGGTTGTTATATACTGCCTCTGAAACGTTGAGTTAAGAATGATTGTGTAACCTACTTTTTAAATGTTGTCAAGTGGAAATCAAAACCCTAGATCTGATACAAGATACGATGTCAAATCTGATTCATCAAGCATAAACATCTAACGATCTCACTAAGGCCCTTCGTCGCATGATCATTTCGTTTGTGCTTGCACGCCTGCATCTTTTAAGATTTATTTTTGCCTCCACAGGCAAAAAAAAATCTCCACTTTGGTTTTAAATCAGGCCTGGATTGGTCTGAAATCGAATTTTGTGCACTTCATTCAGTGGGTGTCGCTTTTTCCGTCATCGAAAATGGTGCACGGAAACTGAAATCAGAGGCACAGAGCCCGGTTTTGTACATCAAGAATTTCGATGGTGGTTTAGGGTTATGTTGGGAATTCTGTCATTCTTCATTAATTCAAGGTCTCGAAAGATGCGAAGGCTGCAATAAGACTATCAATTTATTGACCAATGAGTAGTTAAAAAAACACTATTTTTATGCTATTAAAAAATATTTTTTTTTACTTGTTATGTTCAACATTAAAATTGATACAAATTTTTTAAATCAACAAAAAACTAATATAAAAATCAATGATAACTCATTGCTATATACTATGGGAGGCAGTACAATAAGAGTTACTACTAGACCTCTGACACTTTTTATTGAGAGTAAATGACATAGGTTGGAAACATAACAATGGCTTACTATATTGGTTTTATTTGTTGGTAAATATAGGTTGGAAACATAACAATGGCTTACTATATTGAGTTTATTTGTGAGTAAATGACATAGGTTGGAAACATAACAATGGCTTACTATATTGAATTTATTTGTTAGGGCTTGAACGATACTCTATTTGATTCATTCAACTAAAAAATCAAGGTTACTATTTGACCTCTAACACTTTTTATTGAGAGTAAATGACATAGGTTGGAAACATAACAATGCCCTGAGTTTATTTGTTAGGGATTGAACTTTCATAAGGTTTTGTAAAGTTACTATTTGACCTACACTTTTTATTGAGAGTAAATGCCATAGGTTGGAAACATAACAATTGCTTACTGCATTGAGTTTATTTGTTAGGGCTTGAACCTTCATAAGGTTTTGCATTTATAGAAGTACAACATTTTCAAAGTTGAAATTGGAAAGCCATGTAAATTTCTATGTTGTAATATGTTTTATATTTCAGTGTTAATTTGAGTATTTTTCTTCTAATTGATATTGGTAAGAGTAAATCTTTATGTGGTTGATGAGAAATCTCAAATCAAGTAATATATGGAGGAATATACATGGAGATCAATATTGTTTTCTATGGTAAGTAGGAAAACCTTCAATTTCAAAATAATAACGACTTTTGAGAAATAATTCTAGGAAATATGTTTTGTGTTAGTTGAACATGTGATTGATATATATTCATTAACAATTGTATGTTTGTTGAACTTGAGAACACAAGTTTAGATATATTAATGGTCATAGTTGTTGGATGCTTTTGATTTCTTTGAAGAAGCATACAATCACCTAAACACCAGTATTCCATTTGGCTCATCAAATTGTCATGTACAATGTGTAAACAACATGTTCAATTATGAAGCACATATAAAAGCTTCCCTTATCTCATTAAAAGTTTAACTTTCCCCTAATCGTATAAGTAAGTGTCTAGCATTGTCGTATTGTTGGGTAAGGCCCTTCTAAAAGCATGCTTAGTGTTTCCTAAGAGCTTCTTTAATATACTAGGTTAGCTCTTCTATTAAGCAAGCATCATTCCACTTAGGGGTCAACGACTCCCTTTCCTGGATTATTATCGCCCCCACAAACGACTATTGATCCCCTATTACTGATTTCACAGCCTTACCCTCCAGCACTCTCACATGGACTACTCAGATTTCTTTACCTCAGCAGTTTAGCTCTCGGGAACCGAGTAAGACACCTTCCCCTTCCTCTCCTGATTTGACTGACATAGTCATGGAGCCTAGTTATAGAGAACCCGAGGAGGATGAGTCCTCTCTCAACTCAGTACTTGATTATATGATTCCCTTCATTAAGGATAATAAGGATGCTATTAAATTGCCTACCTACCGAGGGAAGGCACTACAGGATCATTCGTCTCTCTTGGAGGCAACTACTTCAAATTCTCATTCGGCGAGGGATGGGAAAGACTACGCCTGGTCTAGGGGTGTAACAACCATGTTTCCCCCAGCGTGTAATTAATCATAAAATAGGATTACCATGCTAAGGCATGTGGACGATGTAAATGTGTTATTATTAAATTGCCCATAACTGACTGTAGGGGGGTGAAGCCTTGAAGTACGAGCCATGATATCTCTAGAGGAAAGAATCAGATAATGAAGGAAAGGACTGGTGGTTGAATAATCAACCACCCCCATGAATGGAAACATGGGTTATCAACCCGAAGTACCACAGAGACCTATAAACCCGGGCTTCCTTCTGACAGAAGGAAAAGGATAGGTCAGAAACCTTCCAACAAAAGGAAGGTAACCATAAGATAGAGATGCAGATAGTGAGAGAGGAAACAGGAGACGAGAGCGCAAGCTCAGAAGGAGATGTGCGAACCAAAAGGACGTGCAAAGAACACGACCTGAAGAACCAAAACGTGAGCTTAATGTTGAGGAAGCATCTGATAAACCTCCCAAGGTCATTATGACAGAGAGAGTCTCTCTGAAAGATGGCTTAAATTCCCTAGTGATATCATGGCTTGGCACGGGGGTGGCCAGAGTGCTAGGAATGAATGCCTCTGAGCCTATGGTTGGGTGGAAAGGCGAACACCCATAGTCATTTAGTTGGCTGCAACCTGTAATAGATAAGTATTCTCATATCCTGTGTAATTGATCTGTAACAGTAAATAAAGTTGGACATTTTGTGAATGGTCATGGATGTGCATGTTTACTTGACAGTTAGATCGTGCCCCTTTCATTTCTGCTTGATTGTGTATTTAGATAAGTAAGAAATTATATAGTTCGGACATGATTGTACTCGTAAATGCTTGAGCCCCGTGGTGGCTTAAGATAGGGCAATGGAACTGTGAGGTCATAGACCTTGGGCACAGTTTCACGTATACATCTATACTTCCAGTTGTTTGGGGTCTCCTGGAAAAAGGAATCTGTTAAGCTCAGTAGAAAGAGCATAAAGCACATGCTAGCACCTAAGTCCTTCATAACTGATGAAGCTTAGGAAGGATAGCGAGATTCGAGTATCGAAAGGGAATATCCTTTCATTTGGAAGATGAACGGACGAGATCCATTCGGGAGGATCCAAGCTCTGTCACGATCGTTAGATTTGAAGAAGGATCGCAGGCGTTTACGCCTCAACTCCTTCAGTCTTCACGAGTTCGGCGAATGTTGGTAATCATCGTAAAGGAAACGGACTCTCTGAAGCCCGAAGCCCGAGGAAGACATAAACTATTGACTTGAGATAAGTCCCAGTCATCCGATTTGCTAGTTCGGAGTTCGCGCATTCAAGAGAATTGTGTGTTGGAGCGGCCAAAATCTTCGAAGGCCGAAGTCGCGAAGTGATCTGGACCGTGGATCTATGGATCCTTCGGGTTCCTTCTCGACCGTCCGATCTATGAGTTTGAAGTTCACGCTTTAGGAGAATTGCGAGTTGGAGTGACCAAAACCTCTTAAGGGGAAGTTATGGAGCGCTCAGGAGTTAAGCCCCGGGTCATAGCCCGAGGTCACATTTGAGAAGGGCCTAACAAGAGAAGATGGCACCCATTGTTTTGGAACTCGTCGAAGCGCCTGAGCCTGAAGTTTCGGTGGGTCGTTGATCTGGAAAGAGAGAAGGGACCGTCGATTCCTCTCCCGCCATTTTGGAACTTCACCAGTTCGGAGTTTGGATGAATTGGCGAGTGGTGAGGTGAAAATGCATGAAGTCGAAGTTATGAAGCGCCCTTTGAGTAGGCGTTGGGTCATAGCCTGAGGTCATATGAAGGAAGGGGCTAGCATGGAGAGCTAGTGCATGTTTCTCAAATCCTTCAAAGGGGCCAGGAAAGAGCCCGCGGGTTTGGAAGAACTTGCAATATGAAGAAAGGGGAACCTAGAGAGAGTTAAGGAAAGCAAAATTATGATGCCCCACCCCTTAAAAGAGCACTTAGGGGTCAAGTGTGTTACAAATTGGTATCAGAGCACGACAACAACACTTGGCCTACTTGGGCTCATGTACGAGTCATATGAAAATATTTCTGGAGAACTTTAAGGGGTAACACCCTATCTTACCGCATTCCTAAGAGGCTTAGAAAACCCCTATTGAAGAGAGGAAGGAGATCCTTTACTGTTGATATATGTTTTGGAAACTGGCACTGTATGTTGATAATGTCTCCAAATAAAGAAGTTGACTTCACTGTGCAATTGTACGCGTTGTTGTACAGTCATAAGATTCAGATACCAAGGCTAAGATGAGCTTGTGGAGAATACTACCGCCAAACACGAATCATCTGCATAAGTTCCTTGAGTAGAAAGATGTCGATTTAAAATATAGTTGGGATTTTACCCCAATGATATTGAACCATGCTAGTCTGTGACAAAGGGAGACTAGCATTTCTTGGGAAATTAAAGTCGATCCTACAAGAATGGAATAATGTAGAAAATCATTAATATTTAAACTAAAATAGCAATGTGAACGGATGGAAAGGATTTGTAGCAGTAATGATTACTACTTTAATGAAGGGTTAAACCTAGTATAGGTGTATAACCCCTCAGGATCAGAGGAATGAGTCTGGTGACCATTCTCTGAAAAGGGAGAGCATGCGCATCTCTCGAGTTTCAAGTGGATTGAGAAACGAATTTTGTTTATGGGTACAAGAATTGTTGGACAGGGTTTTTCTAATCAAGATGATAAACAGAGCTGTAGAATTAGAGTGACAGAGCGAGAAATCACAGCAGCCTCCCTTCCTTGGTGGATAGGAAACTAATCTGCCAGAGTTCTTATGGGAGGAGGAGAATGGCTTATGTCCCTGACTATGTTGAAAAGAAGGAAGAACTCTAGACGTAATGGTCAAGACTGATCTTGACCTAAAGATACTCTGGATTCCTGAACTAGGATACTTAGTAAGTAGTCCAAATGGTATTAGACATTATTGTTAAAGTTAAGATAAAATGGTTGACTAAATGTTGATCGTGAATGTGGTAAAGGAAGTGTTGGGGCACTTCTAGAATCCCAATGGGGCAGATTGACATCCAGTGGTGGATGGAAGCTAGTTTGGCTGAGTATGTTACTTGGGGCATGGTTATAATTGCCTAGAATGTATTTATAAGTTGGGAAATGTTCCATGGAGGTTGAGGCAAGAATGTTTTCTTGTTGGTTGTTAT